>JADWOT020000001.1:24082365-24224980 GCA_036345935.2 Taenia hydatigena | reverse complement strand
TTCTTGTATCATCCTCGATTTTGTGGCCTGTAGCAGCTTGAGACCTTACTTGCCATTCACGCCTACGATTAGCACAAGTCGCGCTCAACTTTTTCTGCTTAGGAGTTAAATAATTTACTTTCGCGTTAACAGTAACAACATCTTGCTAATTCGCAAAAAGTTAATAGGGCTTGTGAAGGTGATGTTGCTTAAAACCTGCTCAAATCCAGACTGATAGATTGCTGTGAAAATTTCCAGCATCGAGTTGGACGAGATTCGGCAGTTGCGTTTGCACAAGATGAAATCATGCAGACGCAACGGTGGATGTTTGCAAGATCCACCTACAAATTCACTTATAAATGCAAAGACAAGAAACAATTCAAAAATCAATTGGTTTGCCCGAGCATTAACAGAAGTTGGATATCAGCTGGAAGAAGCCCAATGCAATGAGCAACGCAAAAACCCTACAAGTTGTATTGTGCCAATGATTGCGAACCTTCCTTGCAAAGGGAGGCTAAGTAAGCACGAGTCGTCACTCTGGCTTTCATTTAGACGTGATTTAAGGCACTCAGCTAAAATCGTCCTAAGTATGTAGGCGAAAGCAGCACAAATGCTCGACAATTCAACCCTTTGAGCAAAGATGCCTCATTCACACGACACCCACTTGCTGCGCCTCAATTATTGAACGAGGAGGCCCTCTGAAGCAGACTGTGTTTCTGCTGGCATCACTTAAGTATTTGGTGGCCTCTGATAGCACGTGCACCGAATCCTTAGACAGGTCAAGCCTCAAATACACACCCGATCTCCTTAAGAACACTTACATTCGGAAGCCAACCTTCTCATTAATTGAAGTCGTTAGCTACTGTGTGTTTTGAGGCGCTCTCTTATGCAACAACAACAACACCGAGTGCTTCCGGTTGGTTTCGTTGGCGTGAGTAGGGAAACGGCACAGTGTCGCTGTGTGATTCTTAATTTAGCAGGAGGTCCGAAATGCCTTCATGGGGCAGCAGCACGCATAAGGAGTCGTTTCGAGGGGAAGCGGAGGCCAAATAATGATGATGGAAATGTTCCCACCAGCCTTCTAATGGAATGCGGTGACACAACCTTAGACCTTGCGACCTCAGCGTGGAACGAAATTCACTGACGGTAAAATCGGTACAAGGAAATCCCATCGCCATTTCTACCGCCACCACTCACGATGCATTTCAGTTCTCATGAGCAGCTACACAACGATTTGTACCCACTCATCACAAAGGCAAGATGGGAGGAATGGAAAGGCAATGTTTCAAACAGGAAATGGAGTGGATCGATGGGCACTGAGCTCGGTGGAAGTTGATTCAAGAGGGATAGCAGATGCCGAGAAGGTTAGTGTTTGTTTGAATGTCTTCGCTATGTACGCAGAAGTTATGGCTGAATTTCTGACAAGCTGCACATAATAGAGACAACTGAGACTCTGATACTCAACTCTATGAAACCGCAATATGGCTGAGGGCTCACGAGCTCCTCCAACAATCCATGTAGTTTAAGTATTTGCCTGATGGAGGAGGCGATTTCAAGGAGTCTGCGTTCAACTTCCTTAGTTTTGCTGCATTAGAGCAGGCTGGCAGCTCTGAAGTGTGGAAGTAGTGGGAAGTGGTAAGAGAGAGTACCCTTTCAAGGAAAAGGATTGCCATGCACTTGGCAACATAGCAGCAGTTGACATGACAAATATTTTTCACACATGTCAGAGAGAACCGTGATAAGCAAACCCAAGGCGTGTTTCGCTTAGCACGATGATTACTTTTTTGGGAGAGTAAAGCTAGCGACGTCTTGGCAAGGACAATTTGTCACATGTATGCAAACGATTAGTATAATAAATCCGATACGTATTTAAAGTAAACATCGCATGATAAGCCATTAACCCACCTGATTTATCGGATCTAACTTTAAATAATGCGTTTCGGCCAGGTGTCACGAAACTCTCCATGCCACTTATAGCCAACTTTGATTAAAACGAGATTTCATACGCAATGAAACACCTGATGGAAACTATTACACACTGGAAAATCACCAATCTTGTAGGAAGCAGTTATTACTTGCAAAGTACGCTTCCAGTTCCGGCGTTTCAGTTTCAGTTTTGACTTCTAGGATGATCTTCGATGCATGGTCTCGTTGGGTTCGCGCCATCGGCCGGCACCTAATGCAGGCGGCATTGTGAGGCGATCAGCTTCATTTAAGAGTGTTGACCATTCCAGACTCCTAGCAATTCCATCAGCCTTTCTACAGTTTTGAATGGACTTCGGTAAATATGTGATTTCTGCAAAGAAGAATGCAGTGGAAACTCATTTCTTCCTTCCTATTTAAACTCTCTCTCTCTCCCATTCTAGGTCAGATGAATGCTTGCGCATGGGTAAAGCAAATGGAGAAGTGGGATAAAAGGCATGTATGGGGGAAGGGAATCCCTCTCTAGGTCTGTAAGCATGATTCAATTAATGTGAGGTGGCGGGCGAACAGCCTTCTGATGGATATCGAACGTTAATTTGGTTAGCTTCTTAAGTGTTGGAATAAGATCCAGCCAACTCTGCTCATCATACTGCATTTGTTCAGCCACTTAAGTCGAAACTATTAAACGAAATGGAATCCAGTAGTTATGATGTTTTGGATGACAATGTTCGGCAGAGTTTGTCAACTGCTTACAATGTGACGTGCCTTTTAACTATCTCTAATGGCTTATCAACTGAATCGCAATTGAAAGCAGCTATTGTGTTTTGTTTCAACGCTCTACCGCTCCCAGTACCACACAACTCTGCATCGATCAGTGTCCACTCAACGACTAATGTGACTTGAATGAACATAGCAGATTGCGAATAGAATTCTTTAGCCAACTTTATTACATCCATCTGGCAGCAGTCTAGCAATTCCAAGCTAAATCCCACCTCCTCTTTACAATGTTGCATCGACCAGTGTCCACTCGACGATTGTGAATAGAATTCTTTAGCCAGCTTCGTTTTATCCATCTGGCAGTAGTCTAGCGAATCTAAGCTGAAACATACCTTCTCTTTACAATGTTGAGGTTGCGCAATGGGATTTGGTCCCTCTGGCAAATACTGCAGCGTTTACGAATCAGCCGAAATGATTGGAGTAAAGTCTAAACTTTCTTTAGTAGGGAAAAGAAGAAGAGGAAACTACCACCTCAAACTAATAGTCTAGACAGTTGCCATGGTTTTGCGGGCGTTGGAATGACTGCGTGCGTAGATCACTGATAAGCAAATCGCTAGGGTTTCACACCAGTCCCCGTTCTTGCAATGCTACATCGTCCTTATGGCCTCGAGCTTACCATTACCTCCTCCTTACGTTGTTATTGTCAGTAGAGATAACTCGATGCTTGTGCACAAACGCTGCTGTAGGCTGTTCTCGACTGTTTCTTTCTATCAATAAAATTAAGGTACACATGTTAGTAAAGTTAGCATTATAGCCATTTCTTCCCTTTCCTAGTGCAAAACAACAACACTTGCTTAAGCGCACGTATTTCGCGGAAAATGTTCCAAAATTTTGAGTTTTCTAGTTGCTTAACGATCAAAATTTTCTTAGTATGATGTTTTTGGAATGCCGCTTTCTAGTCTTCGTCACATGTTTACTCATTTACTAGTTGAGGCACCAAAGCACTCACAAGCAGTCGATTCTCTTCTTTTCTGCCATAACGAAATACAGCTAGATGCCGACTGATGACCTTCATTCGGTCCTCATTTGATGCATGTGTCCAGCAACACCGATTACTCAAACTGCATTGTCAATGAGTTACGATGGAGGAGTTCCAACTTTCAAGAATATGTCTCTCCTGAGTACTTAATTTTATTCCTTTTTGCAAAATGCAGACGCGTTCGAAAGGCGACCAATAGCCAAGGCAATATTTCTACAGCAGATGCAGTCATTTTCCAGCCTGAGTGATGTGATTGCTGATTCGCTTCATTTGGAGACACTGAGCGGTCTGAAGAATTAGTTGAATAAAGTTGGGTGGTTGTCAAGGTGCCAACACTTAATTCTACCTTCCGTTGCATGCACACATAGCCATTAAAGGTGTTGGAGGACATTGTTGCAGTCAGGGTGGTGGACAAAGTAGTGAAAGGTAAGTAGAAATTGCTGATAGTTGATGGTGGGTTACTCAGCTGGCTGCCTAATTGCAATTCGACTCAACATGTGCAACGGCTTTTGCTTACCGCATCGTCGCAACCGCATTCTGAGTTCTATTGCAATGATACGCAAGGCAAATGCCCCTCAAGAAATATCGCCTATAGGGCAGCAATTATTAAGTGTTAAGCCGGGTTCCTCGGATGATAGGCATTGGTTTCCTGCGCACATTCCTAGAAAAGAGCATAGGCTCCAATTACATTAAAATCGTTTATTAAGGCAGTCGTAAAATATTCGTCACTATATCAGCGCACCAAGTTTCAACAATGCAAAATATCTTGAATGATTGCATTTTCGTCGTTTACCTATGTATCATCGCTGCCGCTATCCTCTCTGTTCTTGTCCTTCTCGCTATGCTCAATGTCTGCATCTACCTCATCATCCACACCTTCTTTCCACCATTTCTTCGCCTTAAATCTCACTATTGTGAATGCCTTAGCATCTGCTTTACCAGGGAGAGTAAAGTTCGATCAGTGAAGAAATGTTCTAAAATTCGGTGATTCTTTCAAAACCGGTGCTTATTCTTTGTTGCCCAGATCTTTTGTAAAGCATCGAGCAGTGCATGCTGCAATCCAATTTAGGCTAAAATGACCAATGGCATTAGGGTCGTTTGTAGGCGTGGGTTGCAAGAAATAAGTGAATGGCAGTCAACGTTGCTGAAATAGTAGTCATTTTGGGTGGTTTGGTTGGCAACAACTAAACGTCGGAAGTTGGTAGTTGTTAACTGAAAGGCAGAGTTGGCATCTCAGAGGACTTCCACCACAAGAGACAAAAATGTCTAATTTTAGCAGACAAATGCAGGATGCTGTATCGCAGAGTGTCTTGTTCTCCTTTTACGGCTTCTTCTGCAGGCGCGTTCATCACATTCGCCAGTTGCATTGGGCACATCAAGTTGAACCACACCCAGTCAAATGCGGCTCTGCTACCTAATTATCCTACTCTACCTGCTGATGTGAGTTTGCTTACTCGCCGAGTTGTTCTGACAATTTCCAATTTACAGTTTTGTTAGGGCGAAACCTGCAGTAATCTTATATTAAATCGAGTTTGCTTTGCGTGTTCACCCGTTGGGTGGCCAACCAAACAGTCAAGTCGCCAACACTTCAATCTACCCCTCACCTACGCTTCCTTCCTCTGAAAAGGATAGCTGAAAAGATTCAGCCATGAAATTCTGGTGCTAGGCACGTTAGTGCTTCAGTCTACGCATCGCAACAACCAAAACTTGGCAGCGGCTGCTCGCTCTCTACTGCTCAATGCTGGGTAGATGTTAAAATACATTACAATCACTGATGAGCTGGGATTCAATCAGCATGCTTCTATATTCTTTCTCTAGCATGCGTAAATCGGACTTACTTTTGCGAGCATGTTCGAACACTAAATGTGATCGCTCAATATAGGACAAAACTGCTTCAGCTTTAAAAGTAATGGGTAGGGTTCGTTCCGGTTGCTTGCGTCAACTCATGATTCCATGCCAATGGGTCTCTCGATTTTACTTATTCATACCCTCTTCCGCGTTAACACATCAATCGTAAAGGTCATTTTACAGAAGGAACTTTTTTCAATTTTGCGTTGACTCACGGCAGTACCTCAGTTTATTTACTGCCGACATTGGTTACGGTCAACTGAGAGACCGCATCCCATTTCCAGTGTGGACCATTCCAGCTGACCAAATCCTATCCCTTCAAATAGCACACTCATTATGTCCTGGTATTATACCCTCTTTTGTCTTCAATAAAGTCACAAGACACCGCATTGGTAGCGTGGAATCACTGGCATATATTTATTCGATTCCAAGTCAGATTTATTCCGCTTGAAACAAATTCTAGTGGTGCGGTGGGGAGCATACGCTTCAAATGCAGAACTGCTGACATGCCATAACAGAAGGACAGAGACTGATTTCTCCCTCAGGAAAGAAACACAATAGCAGCGAAAGCGCCACTATTCGTTGGCAAACTGGAGATCGCTCTTGCCGCCCTTCTCGCCATGCCTGCATATAGAGGCTGTCAGTGTTAAGGCACGCTACACTCTGTCCTTACGAAACTGCGCTAAATTTTGTGCCACAATTCGCAAATATGCCGACAGACTGGTGATCTGACGTCTACCTATGGGCACATGTGATGATTGGCAGATTTTCCTGCCTCCCATTTTAGTTCTCAAACACAAGCAAGGCAATAAAATCAAACAGAATTGCTGAGGATGCGATCGAACAAATCTGCACCTCTCTCAACTAGCGACGGGGACGTTTGGTGTCACGAGAGTTTGCACCACTAAAATTTAGTTGGACGGCGTTTACTTTGGCGGACTGCAAACGGTCACTCATATATATCAGAAGCAATAGTTTTGCCACACATTTAGCTGTGTATTTGTTCATAATTAGCGATGATTTCTCTTGTATACAAAGCTCTGCCATGCCTTTGCTGAACCACAACGTGATGCACCTGCACTAAGAGTTTCCATAAAGTGCCTGCGTCCAGCGAATGATATCCAACCACAAGAAACACCGCACCTTTACTTCCATCACTATCCTGTTAAGGAGTCCAAGTTTAAGTCATTGCAAATTAAGCATGAATGAAGATTTGCTTGGTATATTCCGACTGAACAGCGAGGCAAACTTTGCTATTACGCGCAATACCATCTTATTGCACAACAATGCACGCGTTTTAGCAAGATAACTGAAGTCGGTCGGTAAGGTACGCTGACGTAAGTCTTCTGTCTTGCCGTTAATACACAAAATGATGTAAAAGGAAACATTGGTAGACCAGGTCCGAAGGCTGACTGCAATTTACCATTCAGCTATTCGCTGTGGATCCAATCAGCCTTGTGTCAGTGCGCGCTAATTTCACTTGTGTGCGCGCATGCGAAATATAAACTCTAAAAATCATAAGACGGTCATTCTAATCAGTAATGCGTTTTCCTCAGTAGGAGTCATTTGGCTCACGTGTCACGTGCTTGTCAGCAACCTAAGCGCACATCACATCCCATCGATAGCGCAGCCATGGTAACAACTCTCCACATTATTTTGTCACGCAGAGCAGAGATATATTGCGTAGCCTAGTGACAGACATTTCATTTTACGCACATGTATAGGCGTGAACTGTGCGTTGCAGTCTTAACTGTTCTCCTGGTGGTAATGAGGGAAGTCTGGCACAGGCGCATGCACCCTTTTGGCACTGATTTACTTTCTCCTCGTGCTGTATGATCGCTAGCGTGAAACTAGGAGCAGTGATGACTGCATCATCCACGAACACATAACTATATTGCTGTTCTCCATGTAGTGATTTAGTGAGGATGAGACTGTCTGTGGTCCCAACCCAATCCTTCCTTCCATCAGCTCATCCAGCTTGATTAAGCATGGCACTCGTCCGATTAGGCGTAACATTGCGAAAATGGACCACTTTCTCCACCTTGCCACGTTGGCAAATTCTATCTGCCATCTGGCAAATATTTTCAATTGCTGCTTTCAATGTGGGTCGCAGCATCTGTCCACGCAGCCATGTAAGTGTGACAAAATGAACAGATGTGTTAGAAGGTCAGCTGATGACTCGGTCCCTGAATGCCCATCGGTGCAATTTCCCATCAACGGGATGCGTCAGAATTACTTCCACATTATTTGGTGGACACACCAGAACCCATGCTACCCTCCGCCCACCTTCGTGCTTTAAGTCGCAATATTCGCCATTCAATTTGTGGTGTAGAACGGGTTTTGCGTCTGCATCTTCAGTTAGACTAATCTACTTTTCTCCCTCGATAGCAAAGGTGGCTGAAACGCCGTTAATGTTAATGCACACTGAACGTGCAATAACTTGTGGTTCAAGGGAAGGCAAAGAAGTGCAAATAGATGGGTTAATACATTCCCTCCAATTCTTGCGCAATGCTAACAGAAGGGAACACAGCGTTGAATTGCATTAATAATAACGACGAGTCCCTGCATTCGGAGGTAGACTCCACCATAAAACTGCTCATCATATTTTCTGTCAATCTGAGCCACCATTCTACACTTCAATGCAGATGTGGTCAGGCGTGTGCCACCGCAGCACCATTCATTTAAACGCTAATCGGAACGGTTAATGCGTGGGCATCTGCAACTACTGCGTAAGGGTTTTGCCTCACTTAACTTCATCAATCATGAGAATTTCCTCCTCCCCTTCATGCTCCCCTTCTAAGCACATCCAATCTCAGCACCATCGACTGTGTGTATTAAGAGTCATTGTTTTGAGAGCCATGGTCAAACTCCTCACATTTGGAATGCACTTTTCACCACACATCTATCTCTCTAGGATAATACCAATGAAATTACGAATTAGATGCCACGTTGCAGTTACTATGAGTGGTTTAGTTTCTCCGCCAGTCTAGCATGTGACAGCATTGTCACCCAAAATGAATTCATTCAAACGAAGAGGTGAACTTGCCGCTGCTGCTGAAGAGAATCCTTTGTTGCTTGAAGGACTGCTTTTCCAATTTCTTTCAACTTACGATTCGCATATGCGTGTTGAGATGAGCGTTGGGATGCGCAAAAATAAATCCGATGTGATTCACCTGTAATATTGCCAGTTAAATTGTCCGACCCCTCGCTATCGTCCAGCCACGTTTTGTTCTACCTAATATACTGATGCATTATAACTTATAGATGAAGACACAAATTTGTCTCTTTAAGAGTCTTGTGAAGTGAGCTGCGATACCATGATATTGGGCATCAAAACACCAGTTTGCCTGGTTTGTCGTGCAAAGCATATTGCGCGAATGTGCTTCATGAAGTTTGATGGCTTGGTTGCAAAATACATACATGCTTATTCACCCTTGCGGTGTATTTAGCCTACCAATGCAATTAACTCGCTTAGTTCTACGGATGATGCACAGACACATTTCTTCTACAAACGATAGCGAGAAGAACCCCGTTAACTGCGTGTATTGCGAAGCACTGCTTTAAGACGCGTAGTCAATCCCTCCCTTAATGCAATCCCATGGATTTATCATCTTCTAGTTCAATGATTCCTTATTTTTTACTTGTTATTCAATTACAAAACTTTTGAGCATTGACTGATCTTGTTTATTAGCAGCGCCCGACCTGCATGTAAAAGAGGTCCAACTCCTTCATGCTAGCTTGCCTCCTTTTAGTAGTGCATGCATTGCTCGGGCTAGGCCACTTACTACACAATATCTGGCAGCTGTGCATCATGAATATGAGGTTGGTTGTATTTTGGGGGACGCAGATTAGATGGATGGGTGGTCTTCAAGCAGCACTAGCTTCTAAATTTTGATACCAATGGGGATGTGATTTCTTTGGCATAGCAGCTTTGAACACCTAATGTTTCACCAATATCATTTGCGTGTCAATTGAACCACAATCGACCATCTGCGTTTAGCATGCTAGCGTGCATCTCAGTCGTGAAAATCAGTCTCACCCTTACCTTCACCATGGACGTAGGAGAGTGATTTCGAGGCAACCGTATTCATGTCGAGCTACACTCACCATCAAACAGCCTCGAGGATTAGGGCTCATGCGATTATTTGGGTTATGGGATTTTGCGAGATCCAATTCGGCACCGTTTAGGCAAGTACCACTTCAGACAACCCATTTCAAAATGGGCATTTACGATGGCTTGAGAAGAATCGCGCATGGACAAATAGCGCTGCCAAGCTGTAAAAATGAGTACTCTATGGCAACTGGCTTTGCGACAAGCAAACTAACCAAGGTGGGCTAGAGATGCAGCCTTTTGTGAAATATAGTTGTAGCTCCATAAGTGGAAACGCTAGTCACATTAAACAAGCATTAATACAGCTTGACGAATTGATAGTACCATGGGCTAGCCAAACCAAAACGTTACGCAGACGTCTGCACAGGGATGCATGGCAATCAACTTCGCGCTGGCTTGCATTTTACGGCGATTTCATCCTGCTGACAATCTTATTTACACTGTTCCGTTTGCTGTAATTTGGATCAAAATATTTGCACCGTGATACTAATTACACAGTCCCTGGCGGAATGAGTTTACCTTTGCATGTCTGTAGCCTTAAGTGTTGCCTATATGTACCTGATCCTTCCAACACTTATCTTCATTATTTGGTCTCTACTGAAGGCTGTCCTGCACAATCTGGCGTTGGATGTGATGAGATGAAAAGAGTTTGGAGAAAGAAACCTATTGCAAAAGGGAGTGGGTGTGAAGGAGCATGTTCTCAGAGCCCAGACAGCTTACAAATGGCTCGCATAGGCACGGAAGTGAATAGAGGAAACGCTTTTTACGGTTAGGTTATATTTGCCGTAGAGCCAAGTCCGATGGCGCCATAAAGGACAGGGCATTTGCACAAGCTGCGTAAACATACAGAGGTGTGGCCGATGCTCGAAATGTCTTGCAAGCTCTTCCTCCACGAGGTAGGCATGAGACGCAGCTAAATAGCAGGTATATTCAGTCAGCTCTATTACCGTGCATAACAATGTCGAATTTTACACATAGTGAACTGAAGACTGCACAAATCAAAGCATTCATTCAACCAATGGAAAATTCTATTTGGTGGTGGCAAGTCGACTGACATGCTTAAAGAACTTCGTGCTCCACAACGCTTCAACCACGTTGCAGCTAGTGTGGGTGGCTCAATTTGACCTCTTTTCTAGCATGTGATCGCACTGTGACCTCGCACGAAGTTATTCACGCGTAGCAATCAACTTGTGCTGCTGGGGAGAACTCACCATTGATTAAACGTCTACTCTTTTCCTGACTCCCCTCAGCCCTAACTTAGCTCATTCCAGCAGCCCAATTCCGCCGTCCTTTTCTCCTCAAATTAGTATGCCAGTGCATTGTTCCACCAGACAATGGCATTACATGTGGTAACGAAATCTCTCCAGCTTCTCAGACGCAATCTACTGCATGATTGTGCTTTGTGAGGCGACTTATAGAACGCTATTCTGCGTGTGCTTTCGCATGCTGACATGATCTGCACAAATTAGCCACCCCTACTTTTGGGCTCGCAGAAGAACATGTCACGTGGATTTACTCCCAATTGCCACGGCTATGCGGTTATGCAAATGCATTGTGCATTCCGACCGCATCAGACTCCACGCTACGACAAAAACAACTGGTTTTGATAATACATATTTACGTGCACTTACTCTTGCAGAGTGTTTTGCCTCACAAGTCAACTCTGTGCCTTCTTAAAAACAATGCAGCGCCACCTTCTGTCATAGATCCGCATGCCTAAATGTTGGGCTGATATAATCTCTGTGGGTAAGAGCTAAGGCTAGTTGAGTCTCCGACATGCTGATTTGCTCTTCATTCAAGCTTGCTCTATTCACTTAGTTCGACGAATGTTGCTTGTGCAAATTTGTTCTCGAACGATGGCAAGTAAATCACACTGATGGAAACCTGAGTGCTAGGCATGATTGTGTTGCACTACACTTAATGAAAGGAACAAAGTGACCGCTTCATTAGTGCAAGCCTCAGTAGCCATCAAACCGAAAAAAGAAATCCCCATTCTTCTTTAATCTGCCATGGTAACATGACCACTGCTATAATCGTTAGTTTATCCGCGTACACGTCTCGCGTTTATTGAATCGAAGAAACTGCTTGCATGTTAATAGGGGTTACTGTTGGGACCCGTGCAATGATTATTAGGGTTGCTAACCACAACTTGGAGGAATCAGGAGAAGAGTGTGAAAGTGAGGAAATTCGATGCAATCCTAATCCAAGCTTACAGCAACTTCTTAGTAGACAATCAAACGAAATTGCAAAGATTCTATTTTGTAAGAAAAGGCTTTTTGCTCTATGGACGATTGCTCAGAATGAAGTCACTACGGGTGCACGTGAGAGGTAATGCACAACCACTCGCTTCAATTTTCGTCAGTGCGTGGGCAAATTGCTTAACTCACCAGTTCTGAGCGCAAAACGGCGTGGTGAGCAAAGGTGACGCTCAATTAATCTTCGCCACACTGCATCATACTCGCGATTGCAATGTTGCGAATCGCAGGCAATTCAATGGAGATACCTGGAATAAGGGTCAACTTCTAGCATCTTACTTGTGACCACAATCATGCAAAGCATAGTTGACGATTGCGAACCATGCAAATGCTGCACACTATAACTAAGCTACAGCTAGAGCGAAGTCCCTTTGGGCTTTAGTGACTTATGTCCAAGCCTCCTTTATTTCAGATAGCCTCTCTGTGCAACTGGATGATGGAATCCGTGGCAGATGAATGCATGATCGTCCTCGCAACACATTGCAGAATATTGGCCATTGTACGTACTCGGCAGACATGAACGATTAGCTCCAAATATTGATGTGCTGGTTTCACACGTAGACCTTAACATGGAAACCAATGCAAAGCAACTCCAACCACTGCTACCAGCCTTTATTAACGACTATTTTAAATGAACTATCTGAGGTGGTACATGTCGAAGCACCTCACAAGGTACATTCATGCGGTAGATCGCGTCTGAGAAGCTGGAGAGATTTCGTTACCACATGTAATGCCGTTGTCTAGTAGAACAGTGCACTGGCATACTAATTTGAGGAGAAAAGGACGGCGGGATTGGGTTGCTGGAATGAGCTAAGTTAGGGCTGAGGGGAGTCAGGAAAAGAGTAAACGTTTAATCAATGGTGAGTTCTCCCCAGCAGCACAAGTTGATTGCTACGCGTGAATAACTTCGGGCAAGATCACAGTGCGATCACATGCTAGGAGAGAGGTCAAATTGAGCCACCCACACTAGCTGCAACGTGGTTGAAGCGTTGTGAGTACATCGTAAGCATCACAGACGGAATTATGTGCATCGGAATATGTGCTTGCATGTAAAATGCTTAACTACGAGGCTTAACTCAATGGGTCGCCACATTTACTCTCGGCATGGATGTTGTCGTATATGAGTTTGAATGTGCTCGAAGAATAATGCGTTGAGTTGGAAAACAACCTCTTGGTCGATGAACAAGAACTAGTTCAACCTACTTCAACGTGGCAACTGCGCAACACGTTTGCATTAACAGTTAGGCGATTGACTTTGATCAGAACCATCAATTTTTCGCTTAGGGGCCAGCCAAAGGCTAATTGAAAACTCGCACAAACTGTACGATAGGCATGTGTGAAGGCGAATTAATGTAGGCTAGGAATGTATCCTTGTTTAGATGACAACAAACTCTATTATGCCGATGCTAATATAGACGAATCAGACAATTGGCTGCCTCAAATGCCCTAGGAATTGAAGGCTGCAGAGGAAATACTAAGTAGGAACCCATATAAAGGCACGCATACGCATACCTATTCCTTTCTCGCAACTTAAATAAAGGAATGTTCTGCTTCCGTCTATTCTATACTTGTAAGCATTTTAAGCTCTAGTTATCAGCAATTGAATAATGACCGGACAGTGATGTTATTGCAATTGTCAATAGGTGAATGAATTTTGGAACTCTATTCAAAACAGATTCCAGTTCCGCAATGGTGCACTATAAGATCTTTCCCTTTTAAAGTACGATATACGCTACCTCTAGTCGTAGAATTTTAAAAGAAAATAAACATAAAGAGGTATGTCCTTAGGCCTAGTGTGGCTTAAGAATGGTTTGCATAGTTTAAACACGAATTGAGGAAACATGTATTTGCACGAGAGCTGACAGACGTTACTTTCTGTTGTTTTGTGCGGAAGAGTCACGTTGCTTAGAAAAGTGTTTGAAAGAGGTATCAAGAGCCACTTGTCTTTGAGCAGTGGAGATGCAGGTAGTCGCTACCACACTTGAGCTAGCTCAATGAGCAGACTAAGGTACATGCACATCTAGCAGCCGGCTTCTTGTCAATGCAGTTGTTCTCGCTATCGTTTGTAGAAGAAATGTGTCTGTGCATCATTCGTAGAACTAAGCGAGTTAATTGCATTGGTAGGCTAAATACACCGCAAGGGTGAATAAGCATGTATGTATTTTGCAACCAAGCCATCAAACTTCATGAAGCACATTCGCGCAATATGCTTTGCACGACAAACCAGGCAAACTGGTGTTTTGATGCCCAATATCATGGTATCGCAGCTCACTTCACAAGACTCTTAAAGAGACAAATTTGTGTCTTCATCTATAAGTTATAATGCATCAGTATATTAGGTAGAACAAAACGTGGCTGGACGATAGCGAGGGGTCGGACAATTTAACTGGCAATATTACAGGTGAATCACATCGGATTTATTTTTGCGCATCCCAACGCTCATCTCAACACGCATATGCGAATCGTAAGTTGAAAGAAATTGGAAAAGCAGTCCTTCAAGCAACAAAGGATTCTCTTCAGCAGCAGCGGCAAGTTCACCTCTTCGTTTGAATGAATTCATTTTGGGTGACAATGCTGTCACATGCTAGACTGGCGGAGAAACTAAACCACTCATAGTAACTGCAACGTGGCATCTAATTCGTAATTTCATTGGTATTATCCTAGAGAGATAGATGTGTGGTGAAAAGTGCATTCCAAATGTGAGGAGTTTGACCATGGCTCTCAAAACAATGACTCTTAATACACACAGTCGATGGTGCTGAGATTGGATGTGCTTAGAAGGGGAGCATGAAGGGGAGGAGGAAATTCTCATGATTAATGAAGTTGGGTGTGGAAAACCCTTACGCAGTAGTTGCAGATACCCACACATTAACCGTTCCCAATAGCGAGTAAATGAATGGCAATGCGGTGGCGCGCGCCTAAACTCCATCTATTTGCACTTCTTCGCCTTCCCTTAGACCACAAGTTATTTCACGTTCAGTGTGCATTAACCTTAACGGCGTTTCAGCCACCTTTGCTATCGAGAGAAAAATAAATTAGTCTAACTGAAGATGCAGATGCAAAACCCGTTCTACATCACAAATTGAATGGCGAATATTGCGACTTAAAGCACGAAGGTGGTTTCAACTAAAACTGCTAGTTTTCAAAATGGTGGGACGAAATGTCTGTTTAAATCCTACATTAACACTCCTGTCAACATGTTGAAGGACCGGCCAATGCAGATCATGATGCGATAGGTGTGCACTGAGTACCGAGTGCTCTGGTGTGTCCACCAAATAATGTGGAAGTAAATCTGACGCATCCCGTCGATGGGAAATTGCATCGATGGGCATTCAGGGACCGAGTCATTAGTTGACGTTCTGACACATCTGTTCATTTTATCACACTAACATGGCCGCGTGGACGGATGCTGCGACCTACATTTAAAGCACCAATTGAAACTATCTGCAGAAGTTTCGCATCATGGCAGATAGAATTCGGCAACGTGATTAGGTGGAGAAAGTGGTTCGTTTTTGCAATATTACGCTTAATCGGATGAGTATCATGCCTAATCAAGTTGGATGAGCTGATGGAAGGAAGGATTGGGTTTCGACCACAGACAGTCTCAAATTCGCTAAATTACTACTTGGGGAACAGCAATGTAGTTATGTGTTCGTGGATGATGCAGTCACCACTGCTTCTAGTCACAAGCTAACGATCAAACAGCATGAGGAGAAAGTAAATCAAAGACTATAGAATGCATGCACTTGTGCCAGACTTTCCCTCATTACCACCAGGAGAACAGTTAAAACTGCAACGCACAGTTCACGCCTATACATGTGCGTAAAATGAAATGTCTGTCACTAGGCTACGCAACATATCTCTGCTATGCGTGACAGAATAATGTGGAGAGTTGTCAGTAAAATTGACATCAAATGAAATGGACGTCTATTTCTACAAGTGATAGTAGGTGACATCAAGAAACTATTCAGAGAGCGACACAGTCCCTCTTAAGCAAGTCAGCGCCAATGGCCCCCCGGGTTCTCTTCTCATTTTACCTCACACCAAATGAGGCAGAAAACGCATCACGGTTCTGATGCACGTTGATGAAACGGATGTGTGACAGTTTGAGCAGCCAGACACAGTTCGCATTTGACAATTGCACAAAACCAAACGGGATGAGCACTTGTGGTGGCTGCAAGCCATAACTGATTTAGGTAGACGTGGCGATGGAGTCACGAATGCAGTAGCATTCTTCAATATGTGACACCTATCTTGTGAACGCTTCCAAGTTGATATCAATGCCGATAAACACTTTGCACACAATGCCGTTAGAACACACCCAGATGGCGTGTTTGTGCGCCTCATCGATGAGAAGTGTGATAGGTGGATGTGGGGTGCTCACGCGTCTCACCACGCCATGCGCGCAGTCGATGAAGGCGAATTGGATTTGTAGGTCATGATTCGGGTAGCTCATAGGCTGAATTGTGTGTGGATCACTTCTATAAATGCGCCATGATTTGTACCTGAAATCAATCACAATATTGAAGATGATGTTTCGCTTCTGTCTCCTGCTGTTGGTGGCCTCGACTTTTTCTGCGAAAGTGGGAGCAGCTGGTGGTACGTTGCCATCTACCATGTCCTTTTGCTCAGCATGTGTGCAGTAGCATTTCACAAGAGCTGGTAGCGTACACGCGACACGTTATGCTGTGTTTGCAAGCATGAGAATTAAATCTTGCACGACGTAAGGAGAGTAGCAAATGGTAGGCACTTAAGACTCCGTTGCAAAAGTGAGTGCTGCCTGTTGATATAATTGCATCGCAGTCGGCGAATTGTTGACCTAAGCGCAAAATTCACTAACGTTGGTGGCAATCATCAGTGTAGAAATAGACGTTGGCTATGAGGAGGAAGTGTGTGACAATTGCATTTGCAATCACTACTTGAAGCCGTAAGTCTAACCAACGTAGTCACTCTTTCTCCCTCGCATTGACGAAGCGCGGGTGTAGCGGTGAAACGTCAATCTCAATCCCACCCTTAGTACAAATCCCTACGCCAAGCACTTAGCACAAATCACCTCATAATATTCTGCATATGCTTTAGTTTGCAATACACCTGCGCTTACGATTACGCCATTATTGTCATAGACACGGCATTCCCACAGGTGATTCCCTAGTTCTGCCTTTTGGGGCATTGTGAGGAGACGACCAGTAAATGAGAATTCTCCCTAGCCCATGTTCTTGACGGTGCACACAACCGCACTCTGCATCTTGAAGGCAGGCACGCCAATCTTCTACGCTCATTGTGCAATGTTGCATTTCAGACATCTCAAACAAACACGTGTTTCGTTGGGTCCGAGTGAAATTTAATGCGTTTCTGTTGATTTGGGATAAGCGGTACTTGATGGACCTCGGCGTAAAGTATGTAGAAGCGACCTATGCTCGAGTTGTTACTCCGGACATAGTGGCGGGCAAAACGGTGAGCGTGGACAAGGGGAAAATGCTTATCAGACGGTTGCACCCCAACGCGCTATACTCAGTGGAGGTGAAGGCCTTGGGAGATGACGTTGTTGTGACTCACCACAAGTTACTTAAAACACGGTTGCCAAGTAAGTACCTTCCGGTCCGCATTTACTGAATTGCCTTGCATGCATGCGTCATAATCTCTGCCCAATATGTGAAGGCGGCACACAAATATGTGCAGAGCGAATTTAATGAAATGTCATCACTGGACGTTGATTGAAAAGAATCACTAAGAAGCACAGACAGTGTTACAACACGTCCGCTGGTAGGCCAGTGCCTGCCATTCTAGTAGCCAACTCTACATTTTTACCCTCATCCATTTTACTGCATCACAACATATAAGTGAGTGTATTTGTGTTAGTATGCAGCCATTAGTGTTTGTTGCAACAAAGCTCGAGTTGATTTGCGCACATGCGTCATGCGTTTGCCTTAGCAGCGAGATTATTTTTAACATATTTAGATAGGGTGCATGCTGCGCGTGGTGGACCTGCCGTAAGTTTCGCAATCTCAGTGATCATGTTTGCATGCGTTTTGGCCTTTCTTGCTTGAATTACCGCGCAATTCAACCATCAATGCGCAATGTCATGCCTTCAACATTTCAATTGCAGGTCGCCATGAAGTAGGAACTGCGCCATTGGATCTTCACCCGTGCCTGTCTAACATTAATGTGACCCCCTAGATTTAGTGTCATCCGACCAAATGTTTGCTTCACTCTTTTCATTTTTGCTCCAATTACAAAACTAAGGCAATTTCAACGGTCCATTTATTGTGATGGTGCGATATTTCATGTAGAAGAGATCCAAGTTCTTCATGCCAGCCTGCCTCTCCCTCAACAGCGCACGCATTACTCAAGCTAAGCTACATAACAAACGAATTCCTGCTTCCATGCTTAGTGAACACGAGGTTAGTGGCATTTGGAAAGTCTGTGTGATGGGACGAGGATCCTCGAACAGCACTACCGTTGTGATGTTTGAGGCCAACTAGAAGATAAGTGCCTTGATACAGTAGCGTAGATCTCCTCATGTTTCACCAACGTTAGCCAGTGCTTCCAGTAAACAACGATTCACCACTTGTGCATCAGCACGTTGGCATGCGTCCTGTTCTTCAAAGTCGTCTTCACCGTCGACTTTACCATAGATGCAGGGCGAGTTATTGCAAGGAGATCATGCTCTTTTAAAGTCGCACTCAGCAGCAAACATCTTCAAGAAGTGAGGAATGCGTGTATAAGCTTGCGAGCTTGCAGGATCCACAGAGACACCCATTTGGATAAGTAGCACTACAAATAGTGCATTCGAATAGACGTTGATATGGGTTGGTGGATTTGGTTGAAGCTGCTTTGCATCTATGTAATTGCCGAAGTCTACGTGGAAAGCAAGAGTATCAATCTTTGGGATCCAATGTTCGCGCCTACTGATTTCTTATGTTTAACGATTATACGTGAAGCATTGCGAGGGCGGTCATGCATTTATATGTCACAGATTTTATCATCCAGCTGCACAGAGAGGATTGGAGAAGTACATGAATGTTAGACGCAATCGTCAAAGCTTGCGTTGTCTTCCCTGTAGCTGTAAGCTGACTACAGTGTGTAGCATTTGCATGGTTCGCAATCGTAAACTATGCTTCGCATGAATGTAGTCTTGCATGTGTGGCGCGATTTTGACGGAGCACAGATGTCAATCCTCAATTTGGATGCTTTCATCAAATTATGCGCAGTTTGCCAATGTCGCAGTCGCAGGTTGGACTCACGAAGGCGAAGATTAGGTGAGTTTTGTCTTTGCTTGCAACTCCACATTACGGTTAGAGTGGGCGCAGTGAAGCAATTCACCCGTGAGTCGACGAAAGGAAGAAGCAAGTAATTGTGCATTACCTCCGTCGTGGACACAGCAGTCTTCTTCTAGACAATCACTTGAACAGCACAAATGCTATTCTTGCAGAAAGGAAACCTTGCAGTTCCAATTAAATATTTCCTAAAAGTTGCTTTACGCTTGGATCGGGATAGTGTTCATTTTTCTTGCTTGCACTCTTTGCGTCTGACTATTCCTCGTTGTGGCTAGCAGGCCTAATTTTCCCGGCACGAGTCCTAATAGTAATATTCATCTGCTCTTGGACCAATACTTTGGTTTAAAGTAACACGAGGCGCTTGTGCGGATTAACTGATGCCTTTTGGTGATATGCTTATAGCAGTGGCCATGTTTTTAGTGGAGATTAATAAAGAATATGGATTTCTATATGTCAAGTTGGCAGCTACTGAATTTCAACTAGTAATTTGAGCCTTTTACTTGTCCCATTAAGTAATTCGAGACACAGCGATGCGCAGCATTCAGACTTTCATCAAAGTGGTTGTACGTGCTGTGGTTCGCAGAAGAAATGTACACATGCATTAGTCGTCAAATTAGGTGGGTGAGTTAAGCATGAATGGAGAGTAAGTCGGCATGTTGGAGCATCAACTAGCCAAAGGTCTTACTCACCGAAGTTATATCAACCTAACTTTTGAGTGTACGGGTCTGTGACAGGCAGTGGTGCTGCATCTGACTCAGGAAAGCACAAGAGGTGAATGCGCGTAAATGCGTATTATCCAAACCAGTTGTGTTTGGTTGCTACGCCTCATTGCTTTTACGTCTCGTAGTTAAACATCTCAGACTGGAAATGCGTTTGTAACTACACATCTTTCCGACTGTGATAGTAGCGGGGATCCCACAAGGTGTCTGCCACGTTGCAGCCAGTGTGAGTGGTTCTTACTGACCTGCATTCTAGCATGTGACCGTACTGTGCCTCTTGAAGTCGTTATTTAAACACATGAGCCAATTAACTGCTACTGAAGAGAAGTTCCTACTGACTGGTGGAATGCTTAATGATTGTTTAGGGTTTCCGATTCTTATGCGGTTGTGCGATTAAAATTAGCACGCACTGACACAAGGCTAAATACATGACAAATCAATTGCCTCTGACATATCGATGACTGCCTGAAATGCATCAAATTAAATGCAGGCCAACATAATTTTAGTGATGTACACTTTCGTGACATCAAACGTCTCTGTCGTTGATGAAGGCACGTGAAGGACACATGCTTAGCTGGCAATGCAACGTGTTGTTCCACTTGCTCCTAATGACAGGACCACATTTAAGGGTGTCGAGTCGCAATTTAATTCAGACATGTTCGCAATGCTATGTGGTCGACATTACCCCTCACAGTCGTGAGGCACGAGCAAACATGCGTGAATTCAAGCGCGATTGTAGTGAGCCAGCCCAACGTGGTAACCTAGCTCAATGAATTGGATTCTGAGTGCTTAACATGCATTACGTGCTGCTTTGATGGGTCGCATGAATGCCACACACTCAAGCGTCGCAATCTTTGGCTTATTTAGCCGTATATTCATAGCATACTTAATATTGTTCTTGCGCTACAAGCAATCCACCGTGAACATGGCCACTCTGAGATTGACGTCTCTAAAATTTGTGAAACTAAGAATTAGGCATGCACTTTGTTTGCAAGCTCAGCAGGGCAAACGTTGGAATACATTCTAACCACTGCTGCCTTTTCCACACCCTTCGGCAATGCCTACAGGAGGCAAACTTTCATTTGAGGCCACGCATAGAAACCCTGCATAAAAATGCTCAATTCTGGACAGAACGACTTTAGCCTTTAAAGCACTGGTTAACATGCGTTCCTGCTGCATGTGCCAGCTTAGAATTTTTTGCCCCAGTGTAGCTATATATTACTTATTCACACCCTATGCTGCGTCGTGTAGCACTCGTACAGGTACTTGTACACAAGAAATGCATACGGATTTTGCGGTGCTGCACTGTGGAACTTTGTTTGTTTAGCTGTTGGTTACGGTCATTTGAGCAGGTCTATTGTCTTTGCTGGGTGGAGTGACCACTGAGTCGTTCCTGCAGCCTTGATTGCACACTTTTTGTCAAAGATCCACGTTTGCCTAAGTATTATGCCTTTTTAGTTGTCAAGGCAGTCCCGGAACACTGCATTAATAGCAATGAATAGCGGATGCGGGTTTGGAGAAATAATATCCTGATATGTGTCGCCTATGAATAGTTTTGTCAATGTGGAGGAATTGCATGGACTATGGATGAGAGAACTGCTGATGGCGTGGAACAGAAGGACTGAGAGTGACGTCTCTCTTCAGGAATAGGGCTGTTGACATGGAAAGCGACACAATTAGCAAACCATCTGGAGAAGTTTTGTCTCGCTACTTAACTCAACGATGTCTTACTTCTTGCATGCTACGTGTTTTCTGTGTAGATGACGTCACATCTCACAGTCGTGAAGTGCATACAAACATGCGTCAATGCGAGGATGATTGTAGTAATCGATTCAGCATTTCAAATGTAGGTGGCATTTCATTTGGGCGCCATCATTTTAGAATTGGTTTTCTACCCATCATTTGATGTGACGCAGCTCGCTTCTCATTGTGGATCCAAAGAGCGCACTTGACACTCCCTGGCGTATAGGCTGTCAATCATCAGCCTCAGTCAAGTGCTGCTGACTCACTTGTCGAAGTCCTGAGAAATCTGCCTAGGTGTTTTGGATTTCCTGTAGAATTCTCCTCTCTTCTAGATTCATTGCAATAAATAGCCTTTGCTGGCTTTATTTTTGTAGGATCATTTAATGCCGAATGTCACAAAATAATTATTCGCGCATCTTATTTGCATGGCGCATCTGGAAGCGCCTCCATAAGGCATCCAAACTGCAATCAGGGTGATTGAGCAGAGAGCAACTTATTTGTTATACCTTCGATATTACTTTACCATAGTTAATGGTCATTGATAGTAGCTAGTTTAGCAAGTGACAAATTCTGCGTTGGGCTTTCTGACGTCTGAATGATAATATTTGGGACTTACTATTCATGGAGTAAGCATACGCCACTGTTTGGCGTTTACCCACATATCTCATAGCCCAAAAGATCGTTTTCATTCAATGGCTGATCATGTCTTTGTAAATAGGGGAGGATTTTATCCATCGCTTATCTCACTGCACGTGAGTGCGACGATGACCACACAGAGTGACTGCTGCGTTGCAGCCTGTGTGTGGCTTATACTGACCTGCTGTCCTTCGTGTGATTGTGCTGTGATCTCGCACCAAGTTATTCAAGCATATCAGCCAACGCACTGCTACTGAAGAGAATCCTCTATTCACTAAATGACTGCCTTTCAGTTTCTTGTGTGCAAGAAGTGGCAATTATGCATGTAGTGATGCGTCTGAATGGACCCATTACAGGTAGTGAAATAGAAAGGTTCTTTTTTTCCTAAGTTATTTACATTTATTATTTGCAGGGCATAGGACTCAACTGGGGTCACCTTTTGTTGGAATGTTCGTGCGTTGTGTTATCGTATGGTGGATTGGTATGCTGCAGCAAGTGTCTGATTTGGTCCCAGGCGATGGATGTTACGCAAATGTGTTCTAATAGGTCCAATTTTCGAGGCGTAGAATGCTGTGTTAGGTGGAATTTTGTCCGCTGACGCAGTCTGCGTGACTTTGCTTTCCCTCTTACAGCTCCAGCAAATGATTGTGTTGCAAGGAATTCTGTTCTGTCGCCAACTTGCTTGTGATTGCTCAGTGCAATTGTTTCACTTATGGGAACGCCGCATGCATTTCAGCTGGACCAGACTGAATTAATAATGGGCTAGGCATGATGGCGCTTCAGTCTACTCATTGAAACAAAAAAATGTAGTGGTGACCTCCTTGCTCCCTACTGCTCTCTTCTAAGTAGACGTTGAGATGTATTTCAAGCACCAGTCTGTGCTGCAAACTATTTCGTTTATTGTCATTCAAGAGATGGTGCTCTTGACAAATATAGAATCGTAGATGCAAGAGGAAGGCCAAGAATTTGCGCGTGTTATGCAGATCCAATGACAGCTTAGGAGAGCGCAGCCAAGTCGAACCTTGCAAGAGAAACTGGATGACAAGCAGAAAGTCATGACTTCAATAAATAAGATTGTTGAAACGCGTTTCAAATTACTTCACTTTTCTACTGCTTTGCCTATTTGTTAACGTTTTCCTATTTATTCTTCAAGTATCGCAGAATATTTTGCTACCTTTCCAGGTTCAAGCGTCTGTTCGTAAATTTGAAATTAGATTACCACTTTGTGTAGTGTGCTTTTTGAGCTTTGATTTTTGTGCTGCTACTACTACGGCTATGCCATACATGCAGTGCTGTGTGATCCAAAATCACTGAGCCATGGATGTTTGCTATAAATGTTGAATGTTTTACATGATTTGCAGTAGGGTTCGCAAGAAATGTCATCACATGAATGAGAACTTAAACGATTTGCTAAACTCAAACTATTGAACAAAATACAAACCAAATACCACTTACATTTGCCATTGGATAGCTGGCTACAAACTGCTCACATACACTTTTATTTTGTATTTACTCAAAATGTATATCGTCTTAGACGTGACGACACAGGGTCCAACTTCGCCAACATCTATCATCACTTTGGCACTTTTCTGAAACTTACATCTTTGACAGAACTTGCTGCAACTCCTGTCCCAAATCGACGGTGTTCGTATATATTGGCATCGGAAAGCGCTTCCATTTTCTGTGCTTGCACAAGGCTTCCTTTCCCATCTGTAATGTGGAAAAGCTGGACATTCAGAGGAATGAGTCACTTGCACTATCCGTCATAACCCGCCTGCATAAAAACATCAGAAGGGATTAGTTCGGATTCCACAAATAAGTGTTTGCAGAGCCGAACCAATTGCGTATTTGGCTGCAAAGGAAACGAACGAGGAGTGGTGCTGGAAATTAACCACATTTAATCCAAATTTCGTCGAAGGCCTGCTGATGGTAATTTATCGATTTGCATCGCCACACACTAGGGTTCAACAGGCTTGACCACTAAATAGTGACTTCAGCTGGACAGGCACACAATGGCAAAATTTTGGGCACTTAGCTTGATTAGTCTTGATGTCGGTTCGCCAACACATCCGGTGCCAAGAATGGTTCATGCGTCACTGTGAGGACAGTAGTTTTGAGGCGATGGCCTTAGCATCATTGTGATCGTATAAGTAACTCCTGCCGTTACAACTTTTGTCCGAAAGCCCTTCACTTCTCGATTTTTTGGGCAGGCACTAAAAGAAGATGCAACGAGATGTGAAGGTGCATTTTGCGCACCAGCAATACAGTCAGGAATTATAACAAACGAAACGACTTATTTTACTTGCATTTCGCACGCAACAGATGCATCGCTTGCCACCATCGTTGGCCCTACTAACATACGTGACTGCAAGGACTGCCCTGCCTCATTCAACGGCACCTTTGTTCCATCGAGGGTCAGCATAACATTCTCCTCCCACTTCAGTTACTTTGCCATCACAAGTTAGAATCCCAAATGTCTAGGGTTCTACTTCATACTTCTCTACACGCTAGGCAGCATCACAATGTCAGGTCGCTCCGATCGGAAGTTATGCTTCTCATGTTCGCCGAAAACCGATGTCCACAACAAGTGAATCGGCACAGCGAATGATGTTTTATAAAATAAAACCGGCACATGGGTGTCAATGGCTCTTAAACTAGCGCAAATACTGATTAACTTTATTACATGAGATTTCTTCGTCTACTTTACTTATGGTACTATGAGGAACATCAAGTACTCAAGCCGCCACCAAATCAGACCGAGTTGCTTTGAGTGGCGCCATTTTCTGCACCTCAATTGAAGGCGAGTGACTGTTTTAGTGTGACGAAGGTCTAAATAACAGCACCACATCGCATCGAAAACTATAGGAAGTTATGCACATAGCTATGTCTATAGAGCGCCAACCACACAAACCTACTAGTCACATCAAGTACTACTGTGTCGAACACGATGATATCAACCACTTACGCCTACTTTATTTCTACATGTAAGTTGATGGAGTGGTCATTTTTCTAGCCTGCACGCAGTGTTGTATTCAGTTTACGCAAACCACTACCATGGTCTTATTCAGCATTATTATCACCCTCCTTGTCCTTCTAGGCGGCAGCATATTCTCCAATGTTTCATTGCGCTTATGTTATTCACCTTTCCCTTTGTGTGCATTTCACTTGCGATTGATCTTCCTATTCCTATCTGTGACCATGAACGCTCAACGTGTCTACCACGTTGAGGCAAGTGTGGGCGGTTCTAATTGACCTCCTTTCAATCAGGCATTGGCACAGTGATCTTGCACGAGTTTGTTCAAGCATGGCGACGAGCCTCTTACCATCAAGCTAACTTTTATTGAATAAAGGACTGTGTTAGTTGTAATTTGGCCTGATGGCTCCCTCTTGTTGTGGTCCAGCAGAAGAATGTGTTGCAGGGAATCCCCTCTATAGCGAGACGCTTGCGTGGCTGCCTAGCTTTCGTAGTTTGCCCATGATAGCACTTTACGCGTTTTGGCTGAACTGGACTTCCTTTACCAAAAGACATGTTGCCTTCGCACAACTGTCCTTCATCAATAGTAGGACTGATTAAATTTGTGTAGCGTTTGATGAGCACATTTGTGCGGAATTCCATGTTGGTATGTACGGCAATAAAGGTCAATGGAATTGCCTGAAACAGTTAAATGAAGAATTACGCTCGACTAAAAGACTTAGGCTACTCCACGCTTTTCTCATCCACCTTCTCTTTTATTTTAGCGAAATAAAGACCTTTACTCAACCGAAATTATGCGGCTGATCTCGCCGATCTGCTGGCTTGACGATGTTGATATTGTATGCGGTAGCACAGATCTGCCCAGCTCTTCAGGCGACACACTGCATACGTGTGCTCTGTGAGGTTCAAATTGAAGTTTAGAGCTATGCTTGGGGTGAGGTTTTACTTACTGACAGTCTGTGGAATTTGTCTGCCTCTTGTGGTGGTCTTGTCGAATCACTCTCAGTGGTCACATCTGTGCGTGGTTGCGCATTTTGCCTACTGCACCTATGAAAACGTCTTGTGCATCTGGGCTTCATTGTACTTTGCTCTATGACAGACATGACTCGATCGCGAAAATGCACATTTGTGTTTAGCAACCGTTGCAGTGTGTTCTGCCTAACAAGACATTTCACTCACTTAATTTAATGACTGATGCATTTGTACACTCCTTCCACAGTTGATAGTATGAAAGCCTGCTTTGACGGAAACATAACTGCAAGACATGATGGTACCACAGTTTACTTACCAAATGAATAAAGTGTGGTGGTCGCTACTTGTCTTGATATAGCTCAAAGGAAAGCAGCTGCTGAAGTGCAATCAATCCGCTTATTCTAGCTGCATGACTTCGCCTACAACCAACGAAAACAAATGTCAGTCGGAAGACATGTGAATATGAGCATTCTCATATACCTTTTGCGCTTATACGGGCAGAGATTGTCACACCAGGTCCTAGAACACAAATATTTATATCCGTTCAATTT
Organism: Taenia hydatigena; assembly: GCA_036345935.2. Lineage (NCBI taxonomy): Eukaryota > Metazoa > Platyhelminthes > Cestoda > Cyclophyllidea > Taeniidae > Taenia > Taenia hydatigena. The sequence goes on along the minus strand of JADWOT020000001.1, from coordinate 24,198,236 downwards.
TGCAATGTGTTACTTTCTCCATAGCCATTGCGTATTACTGCATTCAAAGCCAGATTATGCAAGAGAGCTTTCAACTGCGAGGTCGGTTAGTGCAGACAAGGGTTATTTATGGCAGGAAAAGTAAGGCTAGCAGTAGCTGCTTACGAAAAGCTATAAAGTTTGTTATGCCGGGGATCGCGCGAAGAGATTAAGTAGTCCCAGTACTTTACTTTAAAATATTAAAAGCAGAATGGTGCAAATAAGAATTCTTTATCATGCTGATGCAATTTGCATTGCATTTGAATGCACCGCATGCACCGTAGTTGTTCCCTTTTCTGTGAGAAGTCCAACAGGCCATTGGGTGTTGGCGTGCGTAGAAGCATTGTAAAGGGTCTCTTTGAAGTTTCATGCATAATTTAGCAAAATTCTTTCTCTTTACTTTCATAAACATCGTTACTTTGCATTGAACAAGAAGCGCAACGCTGTCACTTATATTACTTGTCAATGTCGTGTCATTTAATTGTTAATATTTTGTTGGGTTCAAGTGTTCTGACTTCAGTACAGGTAGATGGCATAAAGCATTCATTTGTGCGTCTCACTACTGTTATGCGTCGAAATGCATTTTCATCCAAGCAAATGCAATGCAGTCGCGTTGATCTCACGAAAGTCAAGTTATAACCTTTACCTTTTCACGTGCGCTAATGCGGTAAATAAAAGCATGATTGCCTCTTATCAAACTTTGATTGAGACATTGAGTGGTTCGTTGAGGTCTCAACATCAATAACCAGGTTAGTGAGAGGTGGACCAGGACCGTCTTACTTACATCGCGACCTTGCAAGAATCTGCAAATTGAAGGAAGTAAATGAAAGTTTGATGTTTTCAACTTTGCTCTTCGCCTTCAGATGGCATTCTCTTTCACTTGTCGACCCTCCGTCAAAAATAGTAGCCGGTTAATTTTGATGTCACCATGGTGATTTTTCCAATGCGCGTGAGATCCCGGCAGTTGTCTACACAACAATTAGTCCATTGATGCTCTTAGATCACACACCATTGAGGTCTCCTTCTGTCATCCACTGCGTACCGACTCATTTAGCAATCGAGGCATCAAAATGCTCACAATTATTCTCTCCTCTTCTTTTCTACTTTGCTAAAATACGGCTAGATACCGATGGGAGACCCTCATTTGGTCCTCACCAAGAAAATGCGTCTAGTACCACCTACTGCTTATGCTGTATTATTACATGGTACACCGCTTCATTTCTCTCTTCCAAAAAGTCGATTTGTTTTGAAGCAGATATCCTCTAAAGTATGACTTTTAAGGCGAGCGCATTGGAATCCTAGCCAGAGTGGAGCTATTGCTGACTTACCTGTTCAAGGATGGAAGGTGAATAAAGATGGGAGGTAGTCAAGATCCCGAAACCAAATTCTACCACCCATTGGATGCGCACATTAGCATAAATAGAGCTGGGATCGTTATGCAGTCAAAGCGAAAGAAGGAGAAGCCAAAGACAAGTAAAACACGGATGACACCCAGAGTGCACAATTTGTACAGCGAAAACGCTCCTACCCACACTTTAGTCCTTTTTGGACACTGGCATATGAGGACGTTGATCTTTGTCTCTTTGGCTAGTCCTTCTCTCACGAAGTGCATTTTACCGTCTTCTAAATTCTCAGCTGGAAACCATGTACGCTATAGTTGGTGGTAGGCACGTCCGCTGCTCATTAGTGACTAAGCTGACTGTCTAATTGTGGTTTGATTCAATAACTGCCATGGTTCTTGCGTGCCGCATCATCGCAACAGCACTGCGAATTCGTTTGCAACGGTTTGCAAAGCAAATACCTCTAGAGGAATATCAAGTGTAAATGTGGTGCCTCTTTGGATAGAGTACATTGATCCTCTACGTGCAATCCTTGAAAAGATCGTGGGTCCTATTTTTACCACATTCACTCATTAAAAAACTGTCATCAATATTATTAACAATGTCAGCATAATGATTTTCCCATTTCAAAACAACTTGAGTGTTTGCATCATCATCTCTGTTGGTGTCCTCGCCCGTCTGGTCTTCATTTCTATGCTCTACACCTTCCCCTAGCTCATCATCCACATGTTCTTTCATCATTTACTTTTAATTTTGCCATCGCAAATGTCTTAACAACGTTGTTGCAACCGCGTTACTCCAATCTGCTCAGTTACGGGTAGCAGTGCGAACTTAATTCACCGACTCATCTGAGCTGCTAACTATTTCATTTGCTGCTTACGATGAAAGATATATTTTGCATGGGGTAAACATACAAGCATCTGCCAAGTGTAACATTACAGATCCTTCAATTCGCTCCTTGCCTTACGCTTTTCCTTTATCAAATCTAGAATTGTTTCCCTCACTCCCTTTCTTTCCAAATGCAGAAACACGACACGGGACTAGGCAGCTCTAAAGAAACCCGATGCTTTCATTACAGGGAGTGCAACCGATGTGCAAACGCCTGTTTTACACTATGTGATGAACTGCAGACTTCTATGTGCACTCTTTTGTTCCCTCGCCTGCAGCACTTGTCATCTCACTCGCCATTCTGGCCTGAAGCTGGCATAAGTCCCATTCTACTTTCCTGCTAACCATCACCGCCACACGTCTCTCCATACAACCGTGGCTTTGGATGCAGATGCTCCTGGATGCCCAAGGACCATCTGCATCCGTCGCGTCAACGCAGACGATTTCTGTCCTATCTATGCGCCTGAACTTCCAATGCATACTTCTCTCTCCTTTTGGGCTAAACTTGCATACACATCCTCATTTTGAAGGAACTAATCTTGGGCATACGTGCTCTATTTCATAGCTTCCACACAAGCGTGTGTCGATTGCGATCTCCCAATTCACACAGGGTAGGTAGTCACGATAAAATCAAACAATTAGGTTAAATACGCTTTCAATAATGACGCAGTGATAATAAACATTGCTCCTATCTGATCACTTGCAAAGTTAGGGCAACAATTTGATAGGGTGTAGTCCTTAAGCACAAAACTATTATTGCAAAATGTCCTGTGCAATCCGTTACTATTTTAATTTAACGTGTCGACAATCAAAAGTGCGCTTTCCTGCCATTTATTGCCTTTCTACACACCAATTTTCATTTTGCTCAATGCTGGCAAGGATTAGCCGATCCTGCCCAGAAAAGAAGACATAGGAATGGGGAAATACTCTACGAAGGTGGATCGGCATATGATGTTAATATTAGGGACGTGGTATGCCTGTTGTAATGTGGACTGTGATGCACACGAAGTGCGTAATGTTTTATGAGCGCAAAACAAGAATCACTTAGGCTTGCATAGACCTACCCACTTACAGCCATTCTCTGTGCCGATTTTTATGCAAGTCTATCACGAAAGGTATCCAAATTGCTAACACAGTGTTAGCAACCCAAATATTGTCTTTGTCGGTAAACAAGCCTGCACGATTTAACGTCGCATTGCATACATGTGTATCGTGCTTTGGATGAGAACTTGGACATATTAAGCTGCCACATGCAATACCGTCGTATGGTAAGGCAACGTCTAAAATAACAAGACGCCTATACTTCGTCGCTGAAATGAGCTATGTTAGTGCCTCCATCTTGCTATTAATATAGAGGCCAAAGAAGGTGAGAGAGGGAGTGGCTCGAGTCTGCCGACTGATCGTAATTATAAGAAGCAGAAGGGTGATTATGTGCGGTGACGTGTATGTGTTCTTATCACTTTTACTCTACATAAGAACGTGTCAACTGCATCTGTCCTCTCGAGATAAAAGGCATGCTCCCGAATTGCGGTGCTATCCGCAGTTGCTGATCTCGCAAATGAAATGCATGCCTAGTTCTCACATCAACGCAGTTGAGGGAGGCTTATGCTCAAATTGGCGTAATCATGATATGTCACGTTCAAAACGAAAGTTACAAGAGTCGAGAAAATCGAGTTTGACATTTGGTTTAAGAAGGCACAAATTTTATACTTATTAATAAATCAAATGGTAGCAGATGAAGCAAGTTGAGGAAACACGCATTTGCACGTATGCTGACACGCATTCCTTTCCGTCGAAGTGTGCACTGGAGCCTTGCAGTAAGGATGCAGGTGGCCACCACTACATTTTAGTCAGTTCAGTGAGTAGACTGAGGCATATCCACGCCTTGCAGCTGACTATCCATCAATGCAGTTCTTCCTGCTATCATTCGCTGCGGTAATGTATGCATGTATCAGTCGTTGAATTAAGCGATTTAATCAAATTGCCAGGCTAAATGCACTGCAACGGTGAATGGAAGTAGAAATGCATTTTGCAATCGAGTTATGCTTGGCATAGGACTGAGACTTATGGCGCCGAAATGGACTACGCGTTATGCACAAGCTGCAAAATCACGCATAGGCTGGATGCTGAGGCGGAGTGCTTGTGAATACATTTGCGGCAAGGCCAACACGAGATGGATCGAAATTAAGCGGACCATCCCCAGACAATACTTTACTTAACACATGGCTCTACGTGCTGAATATTGCACCTCACGAAACACAGTTATGCAGTGCATTTTACCAGAACAACTAGTTGGACTTGTGCTTCCACATGTAATACCACCGTATTCTCAAATAATGCACAGGCAATCCGACGTGCTCAAAATAGTAAGACGGGGTTTGCTCATAAAGCCATCATTTTGCCGAACAAAATGAGGAAATTGCAGTGGTTTGAGTCTGGGAGTTGAACATATTTCATTTATTGCGTATTTCAAGTGCATCCAACCAGGTTTATCGCATGCATACCACCTTTAATTTTGCACACGTATGCAAATTGAAAGCCACACAAAACTGAAGCAGTCGTTCAGCCAATGGAACAATCTCTATAGCAGGAGCAATGCAAATTCTATGCAGAAATAACCTTGTGTTAGAACACAGTGCGATCACATGCTAGAAACGGGGTCAGACTTAACCGCTCACATTGGCTGCAATGAAGCAGACGCATTGTGAAATCATGTTACAATCTCGCGAAGACGGATAAGCAATTACGGACTCGTTCAAGTTCTAGTTCACGAAAGTTGTATCAGTCACGAATGAAGAGGAGCATTTTGCGACAGCAGGGTACATGGATCTGTGACAAGCAGTAATGATAAATTTTTCTTACAAACGGTAGTTGTATCACTTCACAGTGACCAAGAGCATTTGACAGCAAGTCATGCCATTTTCTAGCAGACATGCACACAAGGGTGTTTGGTTACTTGTGCTGTTTTGCGTTTCGCCGTGATTAATTGTGTGGATGAATGTAATGGGTACAGAACTCAAGCAGGGACTTTGTCAAGTCATGAGGAGTGAATGAGCACACATAATTAAATTGTACAGCTACTCCTGTTAATATTAAGTAGGCATGTGTATTAGAACCCATATGGCTCGGATCGGACACATTTCCGTGAACATTGGTTGAGCCATTAGACCTCATTAAGCCTATTAGCTCAATGTGCTTCGCAAGAGAAACCATGCAGAGCTTTGGCTTCACGTCCGGCACCACCACATCGCAGCTCAGTCCGCAAGAATTCCAGTGTAGCGCGTAAACAACTCCATCCAAAATTGCAATCTAACAACAATAATAGGTGCAACAATGCGTGACTAGAATGCGCCGACTGATCGACCTTTTCCACTGCGATAGTTCAGACGCATCGCATTGATTTAATGTCCGCTCATGCCAATGTTCATCGCATCGCCTGCATGCATATGGAAACCTAAAAGAGCTTGACAAATCAGTCCTTCAATTAATGAATTATTCCCATTATTAGCAGTGGCAAGCTCACCTTCATGCTTGAATAAATTGCATTAGGGATGACGATGCTGTCACATGCTAGACTGGGGAATAAATTGAACCACTCACACTGGCTGCATCGTGGCAGTCAATGTGTGGGGTCATTGGCACCGTAACGGAGTGTCAGATGTGTGGTGGAGAGTGCATTTCACATGTGGGGTGTTTAGCCACGAATCTTACAACAACGACTCGCGATGCACACAGACAGTGGTGTTGAGAATGGATGGGTTAAGAAGGGGCATGATGGTGGAGAGGTGGAATATCTCAAGATTGGTAAAGCTGAGTGGGAGAAAACCCTCACGCAGTAGTTGCAGATACCCACGCACTGATAGCGCACAATAGCGATTAAATGAATGGCACTACGGCGACACGTGCTTGACCTCATCAGTATCAGAAGTGCGAATTGGTGAGCAAGTCTAAAATGAAATTTAGCATATTCATGGTAGAGTATGCTAGAATCGTAGAGCCAAGTAACAAAAGTGATGTGAGCAGATTTATGGTAGATTTTACCTCGGAATGCAAGTACTTGTCATTTCCATCAATGCAATTCCACACTGTCTTCTCTTCTGTCGGCAGTGTGCAAGAATTGGGGAGAATGTATCCAGACAAGTATCAAACTGTTTATTTACACTTCTTTGCCTCAACTCGCCCCACATCCTATTGTACGCTTAATGCGCAACAAAGATAATGGCATTTTAGCCGTTTTGCTATCACGAAGAGAGAATTGGACTAACTTAATTGAAGATGGCAGCCAAAACTTAAGCGGTAAATATTGTGACAGGAAGCGCGTCGGTAGTTTTAATTTAAGCAGTTCGAATTCAGGGTGATGTGGTGGAAAGCCTATTTGAATCCTGCCCTAATTTCTTGTGAGTGTGCGGAAGAACTGACCAATGCATGTCATAGTAGCATACGGGTGCAGAGGGCACCACTGGATCTAAGGTGCCCACTAAATTGTGCTACACCCTACTGGTGGAAAATTGCACAGATGGAAATGGGGACACCGGGCCATTTGTTGCTGTTCTAACTTGATTATAGGAGCACACCTCACCATTACAACCCTGCGAAACACATCTGCCCATGTTGTCAGACTTAAGTGACTGAGTAGATTGGTGCTGCTACCTACATTGAAAGCGTTAAGTTGATCAATTCGCAAGAGCCTTGCATCATGACTGGAAGGGATGGTCAATAGAAACAGGTGGAAAAGGTGGTCCATTTCCACAACGCTAGGCTCAATCGAATGAGTGCTGCTCTTGATGAAGCTGGTAGAGTCGAAGAAAGGAAGAAAGGATTAGATTGGAACCACACACATTCTCAGCCTCGCTAAATCACTACTTAGCGAACAGCAATGTAGTTTGGTTTTCGTGGGTGATGCAATCACTACTACTCCTAGTTACAAGCTAACGACCAGAAAGCATGAGAAGAAAGTATATCAATGATCAAAGAATGCATGAGCTTCTGCCAGACTCCCCTTCACTACCACCAGGAGAACAGTGAAGACTACAGCGCACAGTTCACTCGTCTGCATATGCGCAGAATAAAATGTTCGTTCTAAGTAGATGTTAATGTTGATGAGGTCCCCACGCACAATATCGTTATTGCATACCCAAATTGCGCCTCAATGATGAAGAGCGTGATAGGTGGATGTGGGAGTACTCACGCGTCTCATCACACTATGCGCGCAGTCGATGAAGGCAAATTGGATTTGTGGGTCATGGTTTGGGCAGCTCATGGGCTGAATTCAATGAGAATTGCTCCTATGAATGCAACATAAATAGCGTCTGTAAGCAATCACAGTACTAAGGATGATGATGGCTCCATTCTGTTTCCTGTTCATGGCGGCCTCGGTTCTTACTGCAGAATTGGGAGAAGCTGGTGGTACTTTGCCACATAGCATGTCCCTTTGCTCAGCATATATGCCGTGTCATCTGCCATAAATTGTTATTCACCCACCGACATTTTATCCTGCATTTGCAGGCACAAGAATTAAGCTGTGCACGATAATGAGAAGGGTGGCAAATGGTGTGCACTTAAAGCCTTCCTTGTAGAATGGACTGCTATCCATTGCTATACTTGCAGTGCGGTCACCAGATGTAGACCTAGGCGCAGTGGTCGCTAGCATTAATAATAATCAACGGAGGAATCGGCGCCAGCTGTGAGGAAGAATTGTGGGTAATAATTGCATCTGCATTTTCTACTTGAACTTTGAATGCTAACCACCTTATTCACACATCTTCTCTCACACCGACGTCAATCTCAACCCTACCTTCAGTTCTACTCCCAACGCCACACACTCAGTAAAATCGACAAATTTTCTGCACACTTATTATTTTGTTTCACACCTGCTCACATGATCATGCCTCTATTGACATAGACGCAGCGTTCGCACAGGTGTTTTCCTAGCTCAAGCTTCCAGCGCATTGTAAGGAAGCGACCAGTATATAAGAATGCTCTCTAATTCCTGTACTGACCGCATATACATCGCATTCTTGCATTTTGAAGGCAGATACACCGACGTCAATAGTAAACACAAGCATTACTATTCTGTTGTTACGAGCTATCGCTTTACAAGCCCAAGCTGACAGTGCAGGACGCCTTAAACATGCTCATTGTATGATACAACATTTTAAAAAACGCAGCGCTGGGCACAGACTCTGTGCAGCAAATATTTCGTTGGGTTGCAGTCAATGAAAATGCGCTTCGGTTGACTTGGAATAAGGAGCATTTGATTGAGCGCGGCGTGAAGACAATCGAAGTACTTTATACTCAAGCTGAAAATCTGGACAGGGTGGCGAGCAAGATGGCAAGCGTGGGGAAGGAGGAAGTCATTATTAGTCGGTTGCACCCCAACACACTCTATCAGTTGGAGGTAGTAGCCTTAGGAGACGATGGCGTTGTTCTTACCGACGATGCCTTACTTCGTACAGGGCTGACTGGTTAGTACATCCCGAATTGCATGCATTGCACTTCCTTGCACGCTTGCGCCGAAATCTCGCGTTGAGTTGCGCAAATGTATCAAGACTTATCCTTACCAACGTGATGTTTCGAATAGAGCCGGATAGAAGACGTGGTACTAGGGGTGGATATGCCGTAAGTTCTGCGATTTTACTGATCGTATTTGCATAAATGTCCACAGTACTTGCTCAAGTTGTCGCCTAAGTCAGTCATCAATGTGGAATATTACACCTTCACCATTGCAGGTCGCCGTGAAGTAGGAAGTGCACTACTCGCTCTTCACTCGCGGCTGCCCAACGCAAATGTACCCTCTTAGACTTAGTGTCATCCACTTTAATGTCTGTCTCGTCCATTCCATTTTCGCTTCAATTAAAAACCGAGGGTTTTAATGTTCTTATTTACTAGGGGATACAATGCAACATGCAAAGGAGATCCAAGTCCTTCAAGCTAACGTACTTCTTCCCCATCAGCGAACGCGTTACTCAAGCTAAGCCACTTAATACTCAAAATCTTGCTACAGCGCTTAGTGAATACGAAGTTAGCAGCATTTGAGATGTTGGGTGACTGGATGGGGATCCTCAAACAGCACCACAATGTTGACGTTTGAGGCCATTTAGAAGATGAGTACTTGGATGCAGCAGCATAGAAATCCTCATGCTTCACCAATGTTGGCTCGTGTTCCCAGTGCAAAATGACTGACTACCTGTGTTTCAGCACCTTGGCATGCTTCTTGTTCGTGAATATCGCTCTCACCTCTACCTTCGTCATGGATGCAGAGGAATGGTTTTAAGACTACAGCGTTCTTGTTAAGTTGCACTTGACACTAAACATTGTGCAGGAGTAAGGGAATGCGATTATTAGTTTGCGAGTTCTCAGGATTCACTGAGGCAGCATTTGGACAAGTACCACCTCAGTTTGCCCATTTGAAGGCGCGTTCACATAAGCTGGTAATAAAGGTTGGGGTTGCTCCGCATTTATTTAACTGTCGAAGTAGCGCACAAAGCATGCTTCTCATAATTATCTATGAAAATGTGTCCATGTGTGAAACCACCACATCAATCCATAGGACAAAATATCCATGTTTTACTGAATTCTTACTGTGAACGGTATTTTTTGACGCGTTGCGAGGGCGGTCACGCACTTGTGTGCCACAGATTTCATCATTGATTTGCACAGAGAGGCTAACTGAATTGACTGAAAGTAAGACATAAGTCGTCGAAGCATGCGTTGTCTTCCCTGTAGCTGTAACCTGACTACGGTGCGTAGCATTTGCAGGGTTCGCAATCGTGAAATATGCTCTGCGTGCATCTGGCCACGCATGTGCCACACGATGTTGGCGAAGCACAGATGTCAACCCTCATTTTGGATGCCTTCATCAAATTATCCGCAGTTTGTCAATATCGCAGTCGGAGATGGACTCACGAAGATGAAGATTAAGTGAGTTTTGCCTTTGCTCACAACTCCACATTACGGTTAGATCTGGCGCAGTAAAGCGATTCGCCTGTGCATTGATGAAAGGGAGAAGCAAGTGATTGTGCATTACCTCCGTCGTGGACACAGCAGTCTTCTTCTAGGCAATCACTTGAATAGCACAAATGCTATTCTTGCAGAAAAGGAACTTTCCAACCTCGATTAAATGTGTTCTGAAAGTTGTTTTGAGCTGAGATCGGGATAGTATTAATTTTCCTTACTTGCACACTTTGCGTCTGACCATTCCACGTTGTTGCTGGCAAGCCTAATTTTCACCGCACGAGTCCTAATAGTAATGTCTATCAGCATGTAGACCGATACTTTGAATTCAAAGTAGCACGAGGCACTTGTGCGGATAACCTGATGCCTCCTGGTAATATGCTTACAGCAGTGGCCATGTTAACAGTGGAAATTAATGAAGAATATGGATTTCTGTTTGTCAAGTTGGTAGCTACTGAGTTTCAACCAGTAATTTGAGCCTTTTTGTAGCCCCATTAAGTAATCCGGGACACAATGATGCGCAGCATTCAGACTTGCATCAAGGTGGTTTTACTTATTGACGTTCGCGGAAGATATGTGCACATGCATCAGTCGTCAAATTAGGTGGGTGAGGTAAGCATGAATGGAGAGCAAGTGAGCATGTTGGAGCTTTAACTAGCTAAAGGTCTTACTTACCGAAGCTATATCAACCTAACTTTTGAGTGCACGGATCTATAGCAGGCGGTGGCGCCGCATTTGACTTAAGAAAGCACAAGGATGGAATATATATAGTTCAGAGTTGCGTGAGTGTAAACAACTGGAATTAGCACGCACTGACACAAGGCTGATTGGGTCTACCGCGAATAGCTGAATAGTAATTTGCAGTCAGCCTTCAGACCTGGTCTACCAATATGTCTCTTTACATCATTTTGCATATTAACGGCAAGATAGAAGACTTGCCTCAGCAAATTGTTGTGCATTTCGATGGTAAAGTGCGTAGTGGTAAAGTCAGCCTCGCTGTTCAGCTGGAACATACCATGCAAATCTGCATTCATTTTTAATTTGCGATGAATTAAACTTGTAATCCTTAACAGTATGGTGGTGGAAGAAAAAGGTGATGCATTTCTTGTGGTTGGATATCATTCGCTTTACGCAGGCACTTTGTAGAACTCTTAGTGCAGGTGCATCACGTTGTGGTTCAGCAAAGGCATGGCACATTTTCGCATACAGTGGATACCGGTGAAAAATATGAGAATGTACATAGCTGAGTGTATAGCAAAAACAAGTGCTTCCGATATATGGGTGACTGTTTGCAATCCACTAAATTAAACGCAGTCCAACCTAATTTTAGTGATGCAAACTTTCGTGACATCAAACATCGCTGCCGCTATTTGAGAAACGTGAAGTGCATATGTTTATCCAGTAATGCGATATGCCAATCGACTTTCTTTTATCAACGGGTTCGTGGTCGGGTGTGTTGAATTGAGAATAATTTCAACCTTGTTTGCAGCTCTACGCAATTAGCATTGCCTCTCACGGTCGTGACGCGCAAGCCAATATGCATGAATGTAAGCGTGATGGTAGTAAGCCAGTCCGACATCTGAATCTACTTTAATGCATTGGATTTTGAGTGCTTAGCGTGCGTTACATGCAGCTTCGTTTAATCCCATGGACGCTGCTTACTTAAGTGCTTTAATCTCCCGTTTACCCAACTACAATATCACAGCGTCCTCAATATTGGTCTAGTGCTGCATGCAATCTACCTCGAACCTGGCCACCCTGATATTAAGCGTCTGCAAAATACGCAAAACTAGAACTTAGGCATGCATTTTATTTGCGAGATCAGCAAGGCATGGCAGTGCTTTACTTTACTAATTAAAATGATTACAATGTGGTAGCGACTGCCTTGCTCTTTACTACTCAATTTTGAATACGCGTTGGATTACGTTTCAACTACTGACAAGTTTACGTTTTTGCATTCTTTTACAATGCCTACAGGAAGCAAACTTACATTTGGGGGCATGCTTGGAAACTTTAGATGAAATTGTTTTATTCTGAACGGAATCACTTCTGTCTTTAAAGCACTGGTTAATATGCGTTCCTACTGCATGTGCCAGCTTAGAATTCTTTGCCTCACAGTAGCTTCATTTCACTTATTCAAACCCTGTACTGTGTCTCATAGCACTAGTTGAGGCACTTTTATACAAGAACAGTGCTTCATTGTCGAACCTTGTTTGCGTAGCTGCTGTCTACGGTCAATTGAGCAGGCCTATTGCTCCAGCAGCCCCAGTCCTACTCTACTTGCTAAATATCTACTTTTGCCTAAGTATTATGTTGTCTTCAGTCTTCTAGGAGGTCACGAGAGGCTGCATTGACGGTGATGAAAAGCAGATGCAAGTTTGGAAAAATGCTATCCTGTTTATGTCGTCTATGATTAAATTAGTCGGTGTGAAGGAATTGCATAGGCTAAAGACGACGTTTACACATTTTTGAGTAAGCCAAAACCAATTACTTTCTGCTTTTGTATTTATAGTTAGTGGGCGGACTCGAGCCACTTCTTTCTTTACCTCTACCAGTTCTGCACATTGCTTTTAAGATAGTGACATGAGCTCAGTTTGACGTGGTGACTGAATCGCACCATCTTGCTACTCCCGTCAAGCAAAGAGTGTTAGTCAACTAACGTCACATTCTACGGTTCTGCATATGTCAGCACAGCAAATCTAGATGCTTTGACAAAAAAACCTGCGAAGGAATGCCTTGTAATGTGCAATTGTTACCTGTTTTTCTGCCAAGTCAGTCAATGCGCCAATAAGTGTCTTCACCAAAGACGACTAGACAACCAGAATTACAGTTAGTGGTCTGCGATCAAACACTGCTTATCGGAGCCGCATCCACATCCACAGTCGATGTGGATTTTCATGCTATCGGTTGGGGAGGGGAGACAAGCATGCAGCAGTTGTTGAGTGAGACGAGTAAGGCAGGCGTAATTAAAGTGTATGTTGAAGTGTTGGAGATTCAGCTGGCTCGAATTCCTACTTAGAGAGTGTCAGTCAGTTCGGAATGAAGGGGGACATTTTTGAATACGGGTGCCCATATCTGTGAAAAGCAACGCGCTAACTTCTAATGTGGAACAACATATAGGGGACTTGTTAAGCAGACCAATATCTTAAAGCTAATAGGCGTGGAATGTTTGTCAGGAAGAGGAATCTGAAAATGCCGAATTGATTACTACAATCATCCTTGCATTCACGCATATTTGCTTACACTTCGTGCAAGAAGCAGGGCATTGTTGAGTTAAGTAGCGAGACAATACATCTCCAGATGGTTTTCCAATTGTGTCGCTTTCCATGTCAACAGCCCTATTCCTGAAGAGAGACGTCATTCTCAGTCCTTCTCTTCCACGCCATCATCAGTTCTCTCATCCATAGTCTATGCAATTCCTCCACACCGACAGAGCCAATCTTCGGCGACATACATCAGGATAGCATTTCCTTATACTTGCGTCTGCATTTCATCGCCACCAACGCAGTGTTTTGGGGCTGTCTTGACAACTAAAAAGGCATAATACTTAGGCAAAGGAGGATCTTTGACAAAAAGAGTGCGATCAAGGCTGCAGGAACGTCTCAGTGGTCACTCCACCCAGCAAAGACAATAGACCTGCTCAAATGACCGTAACCAACAGCTAAACAAACAAAGTTCCACAGTGCAGCACCGCAAAATCCGTATGCATTTCTTGTGTACAAGTACCTGTACGAGTGCTACACGACGCAGCATAGGGTGTGAATAAGTAAAATATAGCTACACTGAGGCAAAAAATTCTAAGCTGGCACATGCAGCAGGAACGCATGTTAACCAGTGCTTTGAAGGCCAAAGTCGTTCTGTCCAGAATTGAGCATTTATATGTAGGGTTTCTATGCGTGGCCTCAAATGAAAGTTTGCCTCCTGTAGGCATTGCAGAAGGGTGTGGAAAAGGCAGCAGTGGTTAGAATGTATTCCAACGTCCACGTAAAATTGAATAGTAGGAAGCAGGGTAGCCGCCATACATTTCAGTTGTTTTAATTGGTAGATTGAAGCACTGTCATGACCTGCTGAGCTCGCAAATGAAATGCACTGGTTAATATGCGTTCCTACTGCATGTGCCAGCTTAGAATTCTTTGCCTCACAGTAGCTTCATTTCACTTATTCACACCCTGTACTGTGTCTTATAGCACCCGTAGAGGCAATTTTACAGAAGAGTAGTATGTTGATTTTGCAGTGCTTCATTGTCGAACCTTGTTTGCATAGCTGTTGTTTACGGTCAATTGAGCAGGCCTATTGCCTTTGCTGGGTAAAGTGACCACTACGTCGCTCTAGCAGCCCCAGTCCTACTCCCTTTGCTAAATATCAACCTTTTGCCAAAGTATTATGCCGTCTTTAGTCTTCTAGAAAGTCACGAGAGGCTTCATTGACGGTGATGAAAAGCAGATGCAAATTTAGAGAAATGCTATCCTGTTTATGTCGTCTATGATTAAATTAGTCGGTGTGAAGGAATTGCATAGGCTAAAGACAAGGTTTACACCTTTTTGGGCAAGCGAAACCGGTTACTTTCTGCTTTTTGTATTTATAGTTAGTGTGCGGACTCGAGCCACTTCTTTCTTTACCTCTTCCAGTTATGCACATTGCTTTTAAGATAGTGACATGAGCTCAGTTTGACGTGGTGACTGAATCGCACCATCTTGCTACTCCCGTCAAGCAAAGAGTGTTAGTCAACTAACGTCACATTCTACGGTTCTGCATAGGTCAGCATTGCAAATCTAGATTCTTTGACAGAAAAACCTGCGAAGGAATGCCTTGTGGTGTGCAATCGTCAAGGTGTGATTCATTGAAAAGTGAATAAATGGGTAGCGTAGATGGCAATACTGACACCAAAAGGGCACTTCGCAATACTAATGGTTGAAACGATAATTCTGAAGATTTCAGCATACCATTGCGCAATTTTATTAATGTGTGCAAATAATCTATACTAATATTTTTAACATTACTTGGTGTTTGGCGAAATAAAGGTAGCATTTCACTATTGCGCAGTCATTTTATAATTGGTTTTAGCCCCATCATTTGATGTGAAGCAGTTCACTTCTCCTTGTACATCTAAAGATCGCACTTGACACTCGGTCTCTAAATTCCCATCGATGGGATGCGGCATAAATACTTCCGCATCATTTGGTGGACACCTTAGAATCCATGGTATCCTCTGCACACCTATTTTACCATGGACTGCATTAGTCAATCCTTCCAAATAACAACGGATGTGTAGGTATAATATTCGAATAGACATCCGCCCTACCCTTTTTTAAATCTAACATTTTCATTTGAAACCACCTTCGTGCTTTACGTCGCACTATTCGCCTTCCAAGTTGTAATATAGAACGAGTCTTGCAGCTGCATCTTCAAGTATGTTAATCTAATTCTCTGTCGATAGCAAAGGGAGCTGAAACTCCAGTAATGTTAATACACACTCAACGTGCAATAATGTGTGGTCCAAGAGAAGGCGAAGAAGTGCAAGTAGGCGAATTGCTATTTGTTTTAGAACAGTTACCCGATTCTCGCCCACAGCTAGCAGAAGCAGAGACAGCATTAAATTGCATTAAGTAAAATGACAAGTCCTCGTATTCGAGGGCAAAGTCAGCCATAAATCTGCCCATAATCTATTTTTGCTTCTTTGGACCTTAAAATCCTAGCATACTCTGCCATGAATACGTTAAATTTTATCACTCGCCTGCCCACCATTATTCACTCGTGATGCAGATGAGGTCGGGCACGCGTCGCCACAGTTCCATTCATTTGATCACCATTGTGCGCGATCAATGCGTGGGTATCTCCAACTACTGCATGATGGTTTCACCCCACTCAACTTCAGCAATCATGTGATTTTCCTCCTCTCCATTCATTCCCAACACCACTGATTGTGTGCCTTACGAGTCATTGTTTTAGGATCCGTGGTTAGGATCCACGCATTAGGAATGCACTTTGCACCACGCATCTATCTCTCTGGAATAATGCCGATGACCTCACAAATTAGCTGTCACGTTGCAGCCACTGTGAGTGGTTCATTTTTCCCCAGTCTAGCATGTGGCAGCATTGTTATCCTGAATGAATTTATTCAAGCGTGGAAGGAAACTTACGCTGCTGCCAAAGGGGTTTCTTTGCTGCTTGAAGAACTGCTATTCAAATTTCTTTCAACTTATGATTCGCATATGCCTGTTGAGATGAGCATTGAGATGGGCGGAAATAAATCCGATGTGATCCGTCTGTAATATCGCAAGTAAAGTGGTTCGGTTCCTCATCACCGTCCAGCCACGCTTGGTTTTACCAAATTTATTGATGTATTATAATTTTTCGATAAAGGCGCTAACTTACATCTTTAGGAGTCTTGTGAAGTGAGCTGCGATAACATGATACTGAGCATGAAAGCACTGGGCCACCTGGTTTCTCGAGCGAAGCATATTGCACGAATATGTCTCATGAGACTTGATGGCTTAATCGTCGTTCTCAAAATTATATCTTATCCGAGCCATGTGGACTCCAATACACAAGTCTTTATAACAGTGGTAGAATCGGGTTTATTATCTCATTGCGTTTGCCCTTTTGTTATGTGGGCTCATTAACTCCCCAAACATATACGGTGTCGGTAATTGAGTTCTGCACCCATTGCAATCGCCCACGCAAGCGATCACCGCAAAATACAAGACAGCAAAAGCTGAATAGCCGAATCCCTTGGTGTGCATGCCTGCCAGAAATCGGCATGATTTGCTGTCGAAATGCTCTTGGTCAATTCGGAGTAATAACACTCCAGTGTATAAGAATTAGGAGTACAGTAATAAGGCAGATTGAATTACTCTCTAATAGCGCAGTGAGAGAAATTCTTCCCACTCCCTGACTCGTACCACTACGCGTTTTCCTCATTTTGTTAACAAAATGACAGCCTTAACTCAGTTTGGCTAAGCTTTACGACGGAATCTCGTCTTCTTGTTTTCTTGGCTACGTTAGGATACCTCTGCATTGATTATCATACGATACCACCGCATGTGGCAGCACAATTCTTCCTAGCTATTCGGGTGAGTTATACTGCCTAGCCGTGTTTCATGAGATGTAATATTGGACGCGCAAAGCCGTGCATTGGGTAAAATTTTGTCTGCTCTCAGTCCGTGTGTTAGTCTAGCCAAAGAATGTTTCACTAGGGCTACCTCTCAGCGGCCACACCTATGCGCAAATGCGCAGTTTACGCAGGCGCCTTGTTCATTTCTGCGACCTCAGACTCAGCTCTACGACAGAAATAACCTGGTTGAATACATACCTACGTACATGCCAATTCACTCTTGCGAATTATTGGACCTAACAATGCAATTAACTCGCTTAATTTAATGACTGATGCACAGGTACATTTCTTCTGCGAATGATAGCGAGAAAATCTGCATTGACGGAAAGCCGGCTGCTAGGTGTGCATGTACCTCAGTCTACTCATTGAGCTGACTATAATGTGATGGCGGCTATCTGCATCCCTACTGCTCAAGAACAAGTAACCATTAATATCTCTTTCAAACGCTTTTTAAGTTGCTTGACTCCTTTGCACAAAACAACAGTAGGGAATGTCAGTCGAATATCGCGCAAATACGTATTTCCTGAATTTGCTTTCACAACTATATGAGCCATTCTTGAGCCGCACTGGACTTACAAACATACTCCTTCATTTTTACCTTCTTTTGCAATTCTACTGTTGGAAGTTGGGTATGTGCCATATTAAAAGGGAAGATCTTTAATTTGATCATTATGAAATTGGAAACTGTTTTTGAGTTGTGCGCAGAAGATTTATTTAGCTATTGACAATTGCAATAATATTGCTGCCTGGTCACTTTTAATCGCCGATAACCAATAAATGCAACAAGTCGGGACGCATAATAAAAGGTATATTTACTTTGTCAACTTGAGGTGAATGGATTGGATTGCCCATTAATTTGAGGCAACGAAGTCTTAACAGCCAAATGTACATTTTTCGTCTTTGAATGGGATTTGCTAAACTTAATCATTCATGCAGCAACCTAAATGCGAAAGGACCATAATACACCTAAGCATTATGAAAGCAAAAATTACGATGCAGTACACGATATGCGATGCAGTGATATAAGTTACTTGCGCTGGACATTATAGTTCCTCATTTTTGGGATCGGCCGAGAATTTCTTCGCGTCTACTTGCTAAATCGTCCAAATACACCGTTAGTTTATTTGCTTTCTGTTTGGATGTCAATTTCAGTTGGCGCAACTCATGCATAATGACCTATTATCCAAACAGAAAGTCCAGGATGTTGTCAGCCTTTACGGCCAGTTGGACACCTTAGACACACTAACACCCACCAAATGTCATGCAACCTTAAATCCAATGAAAAAAAAAACAAATTACGGGACTTATGTCCAATGAATAAGAAAAATGGACATAAAGGGGAGTGCTGCAAAATAAGAATTCTCGTCTTGTTTCTTACAGCGATTTAACTTTTCTCCCACAAGACCTCAAGGTAACTTAAACGCGTTTAATATCTACCGAGTCGATAATTGACTAAAACACAAATAAATACGCTTCTTCTCTGCATCGCCATATCTTTGTCTTTAAAATGTCCAAATTAGGTGATAAATTACACATTAGCCACTGAAGTAGTCGCCAAATAAGCACTTACTCATCTCAAATGGAGCACAGGCATTACGCGCGGGAGCTGAAGTGGGTTGTTGTCGCATATTGGATTGTCTGGCGATTGCGGTTATATACGCTCTTTATTACCGCGCTATTGAGTGCCACCCGGATTCACTGTCTTCTGTTACCACACCGCCAAGCATCGTAGCGGTGGATATTTGCTATTGCAGGGCACAGAAAGCTACTATGATTGGGGCGCTGGTTGAGTAGAAGAGTGTTTGTTAGGTGCGGCAACGAAATACAAGGCAAAATTATATGTGATTTCTTCCCGTGATCATTGCCTCGCGTGTATTTATAGAGCTATTCGGGCCGTACATTTATGATGCTTTGAAATGCTTGTACTGTCGCCATGTTTACCAAAAGGAGCTAATTAAGATTGTCAAGATATGTCTGTCATAGTGTACAGTCCGATTTAGCCGAAGCGCATAGTACATTTGCACAGGCGCAATAAGAGGACAGAGTAATGACGCAAAGCGTGAACACTTTTTTACAAGACCACAACAAGAGGTGATTAAGTTACACAGACTGTCAACAGACCAACCTTCACCAAATATAGTGCCCTGGTCATAATTTTGACCTCACAAAATTCATTGACGCTGCATATTTCGTCTGAAAAGCTGAACTGCAACCTGCAATGTTGCCGTTTGTTAAACTAAAATAAGAGCATCATAACGATGTTGAGGTTACTAGACATTGAGAGCTGGTCGCAATCTAGCAAATACCATGTAGAAATGAAGAAAAGCATGGCAAGGCTTGGGTCTGAGGGTTAAACTCATTACTCCACCTCACTGCTTACGATAGAACCAATCGGCTTTATTGCTGTGCATGCCATCATTTAAATTTGCGCACAAGCAAACTGAAAGCTGCGGAATTCTAAATTACGATCGTCTAACCAATGGCGAATTCTTTTCAGCTCTCGATTAACTCCATGCAAGATTACAGCGCGATCGCATGCTAGAAAGCAGGTAAATTTAAAACAGTCACACTAACTACAACATGGCAAAATTTTGTGATGTCATCGATATACTCACAGGTAGAATGATAAGTAATGAATGACTCATTCAATTTCCAATTCACGTAGACTTGATCAGTTCCAAATTACGAAACAGCAGTGTCAGTCCTGCCAAACCTAAAAATCCCAAAGAGGTCATCGTTAGGGCATCATGGATACCAGCTCAGCATGCGATTTGACTTCGCAACTCTCTGCAATTATTAATCACCTACCGCATTCATGTAAGAAAAAAATATGAAGAGTGTAAATTTACGCTCACTTCATTCCATTTATACCTTGAAATGGATTGCTTCCAGAATTGCAATGCAACTAGAATGCGCGATTTATTGTTTTCTGACGTCTGGCTTTGCAAAATGCCAAAAACATCACAAAACATAACAAAAATGAATTCATTTAGTCGATGCATTGTTGAAATTTGGCAATATAAATCCTTCGCTATATCAGGGGATGATTATGCGAAGCCGTCAAGTCTTCCTCTTTTAGTGCACGCATGTAATCGAATACCAAGTGCGATCCTCAAACCGTGAAGAATCAAATTATGAGTTTTGGTCGCTTACAATGTTAATGCAACATTATTTTACAGTAGAGTCTTCGTATACAGAAAATATTCTCTAGCATTTATTAGGACACTTATTTAATCACATCTGTGGGAAAATTTTACTTGCTTAGAGACTACTTGATCAGCTGCTTAGTAATCATCTTCGTATATACCATCTTCCTCATCAGTGCTCTCATTCCTTTGGTTCTCACCGCTTTTGTAAGCGCCTGACTACACCTCATTTTCTATTAAATTTCGTCTGTAAAGTGCTCTTAGTAGCCTTTTTACCAAGCGCAAAAATCCTTCCATAGTTTAATCTAAAGCTGTTTAATTGTTTGTTAAATTTCCCTTACATTGGCGGAATGGTTTCATCCTTTAGTGGGCATTGTATAACAATCAGTCCTGATAAATTATGCGCATTCTCCAACTGAATTTGCACGCAATCGCTTGGTGGTTGTACGTCCATTGAGTTCAGCAAAGCTGACGCTGGCTATCTTGGAGGCCGAACAATCAAGTTAATGTGCACAATGCGAGAAAGGGCGAAGTACTCCAACCAACGGCCTACATTTCGTCTGAACTTACAATCTCAATCTCATGTGAGTGTCTTTATAAATATATTAATCAAAGAATGTTTTTGCTATTGATAATCTTTGCAACTTAACTATTCAGTGAGAATTCGCGCTTTAGGATTTATACTTAGTTTAGAGAAGTAGAGAGCGAGGCATTACGCTTATATCAATTTTACAAGGCACATATTTCACTTTTTGATCAGAAAAGCGATAGAAAGCAGTCTATATCAACATCGATGTCCAAATATCGGGCTACCTCTAACGACCATTATGCTGTGGGAAGAAAGTGATGAGAAGGTAAATTAAATTTTAATGGGGTAACGGTGCTGTTCGCTTAACAGTGATCTACGAGCTTATCGTACTCCACCAAGTGCACAGCCATGCTAGCTGTCTAGATTCCGAATTTAAGGCTGAATTGTTTTCCTTATTTTTCATCCTTAAGTACACCCTCGCTTTATTCAAATCAGATGGACAAAGATGCGAACCCTGCGGGATTCGCCGAATGAAACTCTTTGTCATCCGCGACCACTAAATATTCGGAAGAAGGTGGATTTCAGCCAAGAATTTATTAGCATCGGTTGGAAGAAGGCAATGTGGCGGATTAAATAACTCTTAACGCAATCCACTGTACTCACAAAAGTCACAACGATCGTAGATTAGACACAGATTGATGCTTAAAGAATGGCTCATGCTAACCGATTTAGCTTCAAGAGCGCTAAAGCAAAGCACATTAGCTTCTTCTCATTATAACTCAGTTGATGGGCCACTAGAGCTAGCTAAAATGCATGGCACATTGTAAAAAGATTTGCAAAATAGCATAAAAAGCAAAATTGACAAGATTCGGTGCTCATTATCATCAAAAACCTTACGACCCATCGATTCTACTCACTTAAGTGTTTCGAGACTAAATTGCGGACGGGCTGCAGTGCGATGAGAAGGGTAGAGTGGACTTTATTTCAACTTTTCTTAAGCTAGCGAATTATTCGTTTGATATCCGAATTCGGAAGACCAGCCACCAACCTCGCGTAAACCATTTGATACACAGATGCTGACCCCCTCATAACACTGCCTCTATTAGATGCTGATCAATGGAGGCAACACAACGAGATCCCGAATCGAAGATTATTCTAGCACTTAGATTTAAAACAGAAACGTCAGTATTAGAAGTATACTTTGAAGACGAAAGTTAAACCCAACACACTTTTGGTAATTATACTGTGCACAAAAATTTTTATCTCTGTGCACCTGATCTGATTCATGCGCAGTGAGATTTGTAGCTATGTGTGAAATGGATCGCATTTGGTGTAGTTATGGCCTCCTCCTGCATTTGGTTTGCAGTCAATTAATTCTTCTACGCTCAAATCAGATCTGATCAGGTCTGGCCTTTCTATAGTTTTCCTTCTTTTGACATTTCCCACCTCCTTTCCTCTTCCCACCTTGCACAATTTATCTCTACTTTTCTGTAAAATCGTATTTGTGCAGACATCTGCTTTCACCTTTGGTCCACATTGGCACGTGCTCATACGAATAGGTGGGACGAAGTATTGTGCGACTAGCATTAGAATAACCGTATTTGCTAGTTGTAGCCACGTTCTAGTTGATGAGAATGAACATAAGGAAGTTTGTCAAGAATATGAACAAATAATTCATTGCGCATGAAATCCGACTTCTAATAAAAATGGATGCAGTTCATATAGACAGCTTTTTAGCCTTTATTTAGCAACGTGACACGAAGAGTTGGATCCGATAAACCAAAATCGGCAAAGATCTATTACACTTAATTTGTTTCAGTTCTTACCGGTCATACGTAAGCCTTTTGGCATTCCACATATTCATCGCTCCGGGGTGCAATCGCCGTGTTACCTAGCCCATCCTAAGGTCTTGCTAATTACAGCCCTATTAGAAGTACACGGTTTCGCTAAGCGCATGGCGTATGGACACTCCTTGATAATACTACCCTTTGCCACATCCCACCATTTCCACTCTTCAAACAATCGGGTCTGTATTAGTGAAGCATCAATAAAGACTGCGAATGCAGCCTTATTTAACACCCCTCATACAACCAGTCAGTGTTCAAGTTACGATGTTAGCAGAGGGGCCCTAGAGACCTCAGCTCAATTACTGTATCATAGAGGTGGGTGTCAGAGTCTTTGGGATTTGCATTGTGTGCAGTTTGTCAGAAACTCAAGCAAAGTTTCTCCGTAAAATAACAACGACTTGCAAACAAATGCTGTCTTTCAGTCTCTGCTACCCCTCGTGCTCCAGTCTGTTAGGAGCATTGTATTCTCAATACTTCCACATTGCCTTATCGGTAAATGGGTATAACCCCTCATGCAGCTGCTTACGTAAAACGGAAACAAATGAATTAAATAGTCCCCATCTCATTAGCCTGCACATTCCAACACTTGCATGTCGCGCCTTATCAGTAGACTAGGCTAAGCATCATAATAGATGGCGACAGGAATGGCGTCGAGGTGTCCTCATGCTGGCTTCACAGTGCTTAAAATTAATTCCCTGTTTGGATCCCAAGGCTCAAATCTCGCCACCGTGTTCTTTAAGAAGGCAGGTAGGAATATATACTTTATTAATATACTACCACAGATTCATTTACGCGCGGCTGTATGGGAGAGTTGAGCAGTGATACTGCTTCATTTGGACATTTTAATCTTCCTGCCTGATTAAATATTATGAGCTGACATTGTCTAGGTTTTCTTTCTAAGCTAAACAACTGTAATCGACGAAACTTTAACCAAAAGCAATCGGTGCTAATTTTGTGCACTTCCTTCATGTCAGCTTCGATAGATTCAAGCAAATGGGAGTGTCTCAAGACACACAAAAACAACGCCCTTAATTAGACAAAGGCTGCCCTTCGAGCTTACTCGTATTTAGGGAACTAGCATGCATGCACTGATTAATATCCTTGAGGAGTCGGCGCATGTATTACCGGAGGCACCCGTTGAATCAAAGCTAACAAGCGACCAATTACTAAAATGATTTCAGCAATAACACACTTCACTTCGGAGGGCAGCTCATTAGCAATTCGTTCAGTTTAGCCTGCCAGTTAAATAACAGGGGCACAGCAGGTTAATGTTGTTTGAACTAGGTGTCCGTGCTCAAACCGTTGATTTATCTCAAATTGACGCTGTCTTCACTTACAAAATTGGGTTCATTTTAGCAGAGAAGCTGAGATAACGCCTTCTCACCTAGTCTTACTTCGCAAGAAGAGGTTAAATCGCAAGTGCAGCACAACGTGTATGGTATTTGTGACAGTCATTACGATATGTCCATTCTAATTTTGATATTCTATTCTGGCAGACTGCCTATCAGTTTTTCTCACCCGATTGCTTCCAATTTCGAGGGGCAACAAATCTTTTCTAAATTTGCGCATCTGCCGAAATGTTGTATACTCATTCTGTGTTATGCACTTTGATCAGTTGGTCTTGGTTAATCATGGTGATCCCTAAGATGGAATAGGAATTTGATGCCAAATAGTTTTGCATCCATCCACCTTCCGTCAGCCGCATACCCAGCCCAAGGTTTAACGACAATTCTAGGCTACGCGAACCACCAAAGTCTTCTGTTGCCACTCACTGAATACCTACTCACCTGCTGATTGAGGCGCTGAAGCAACCGCAGACAGTCTATCATCCCTTATTCTACCTCCTAAAATACATTTACTTGCTAATTAATGCCGTTCATTATCACTGCTATAAATGGACGAACCCAGCACAACCTGCTGCTTCAGCTACATTATTAATAGGCCACGACGGATGACCTCAAGCTGATAATGAAAGATGCATCATTAGTACATAACTTTACCCCTCTCTTCCGAAAAGGTGAAAGTGTATTTAAAGTAGACGACCGCAGAGGTAAGACTCTCACGGCAAATTCATTCGTTTTCTAGACTGAATGGTGTGATTGCCGATTTGCCTCCTAGGAAGGCACCCTGCAGTCTGAAGGATTAAAATTGGAAACGGAGCAGTGCATATCAACATCCTGGAACCACACTCAAT
This sequence comes from Taenia hydatigena, assembly GCA_036345935.2. Classification (NCBI taxonomy): domain Eukaryota; kingdom Metazoa; phylum Platyhelminthes; class Cestoda; order Cyclophyllidea; family Taeniidae; genus Taenia; species Taenia hydatigena. The sequence continues at coordinate 24,173,207 of JADWOT020000001.1, read as the reverse complement.
ACGCCACACAACGCCTCGATTATTGCGCCTTACATAGTACACTTGTGCAGCATATTTCATCTGAGAAGCTGGACAGACTTGTGCTGGCGCATACAATGCCACCATATAGTAAAACACTCTTCAAGCATTCCAACGTGTTTCAACCAACGAGTCGACAGGATGCGAACTCCGAAACTTATCTTAACTTCTCCGTCAGGCTGTATGACTCCACTACACAAAACAGCAGATTGGAAGATCCGTCAGTCGGCATTTAAATACGTGTTTCCTCAATTCGGTTTCCTCACTTAAAAGAGCCATTTGCGTATCACAATGGGCTTAAGAACGTACACTTCCAGATGCACCCACTTCTGCTATGTAGTTCTACTTTTGATTTCAGATTTATACTGCCTTCTTCATGGCCAGAGTATGTAAGACAGCATTCGGTTGAGAGGCCAAAAAATAATGGCAATGCTCATCAATGTCAGGGAAAGCGCAATCGACGTTAGTAAACAAAAAAGCGGGAAGCAAAGCTAACTCGGCTATGAATTGTGTGAATAACCTCTAGAGATTTTTAATTCCTTGTGCTAACTCTGGCAGTCGACTTGACATTCGCGTGCATTAGAGCATTAAAAAGAATTACCTAACAGCGTTACACCTAACTGCGCAAAATCTCTTCTTTTTACAGACACTCTCACATTGCGTTAAATAACAGGCTCTGCATTATTAATTTCTCATTGACCAGAACAGCGTAATTTATTGGCTAAAAATTCATTCAGTTTCTATTCTTGGCGGCAATGCAACACTGACAAATCACAAATAAGCCAATGAGATCACTCAAAACAAGGGTTAGCATCTGTGCTCTGCCAAAATCTTGCTGTCCGCTCATGGCCACATTCATGCATGGCATAGCTCACGATTGCGAAGCATAGAAATGCTACTCATAATAACTAGGGAAGAAATACAAGGAAGTCAACCCGAGGCTTGAGGACTTGTGTTTTGGTGTACGTCTCTGTGTGTCTCAATGCTACAGCCTGTGGCTGATAAATGCGGGATCAATCATTCATCGAACGAATGCAGTAGAAAAGAGAATCCTGCTTCATTAATTTATATGGTGAAGATACACAAAGTTATCAAGCGAATGCTTTTGTGCAGCTCATACGGATCACTAATTTAACAGATAAACAAATGCAGAGAAACTCCATTCCTTACCACAAAGCCATATTAACACCCTTTTAAAAATTAAGCTGGGTTTAGTAAAGTCCTGACAAATTTTAAACTTAGAATTGTATTTCTCTTAATCCTAAAGGATGTTTGATGATTGTTGTTGCTCAGCAAGAACACGGCTACCGCGAAACCACTCCCTTGCGTCCACGGAGAAAATAAGGGCGCAACCGATTTTCATAACCAGAATGCATGCTGTCACGCCAATCGCAGATGTTTAGCGTTGTCCAGCGTGCTTGATTGCTCATATTGTCACGCATCCGTCTCACCAACGCTCATCAATGTCGTGATGCAATTCCCACCTTAATTAGTAGGAATTTAAAGTAGAAATAAAAACCAAATGACACTGGCGATTACTTATTTTAAAGAGACTTCATCACTCACAACTAAGTCTGTAATGTAGACGGGTTTCCATGCACTATTATCTGTAGAACTAAATCTGCATTTCAAGGATAGCAGTACATTTGGTGGCACCTTCAATGACGATCGCTCCATTGTTCATGCTTTAATTTCCCCTCGCCTCCTATGATCTTTGGCTAGTAATGTGAAGCAATACTAATAACATCGCCCACGGACACAAAGCCATATTTCAGTGCCTATAATACTGGTGTAGCAAGATTGGATAGGCTGTGGCACTAATCGACACATTCCTACTCTTAGCTCACTCAGCTTGTTCGGGAGTGGTATGCAATTGGTTGGACTTACCATTGAGGAGCTAAAGCACTCCCTCCACTAAATCACGTTGGCAACTTCCGTTAGGCATGCAGCACTGCTCCTGTGTGATTTCTTTAATCACGTGCCTTCAATGTATGCAAGGGCAATAGTCCATGCAGCTCCTCCAGTGTGACAGCATGAGTAGACGTGTTCTGCAATGTTGTGCTGCTGAGACGTGCTTCAATATACTAGCTAACATTTCAAATGATGACTCGGTCTCTACATTTCCATTCATGTTGTTCCACATCGATGTGGTGCAGCATATCTGCTTCCATTTCATTTGTTGCACACTCCGAGCCTTGTGTTGCTATCTTCACACGCACATTAGTGTAAACTGCATTAATCTCCCCTTCCACATACCGATCAGCCAGTGGGTGTAAGACTCAAATTGGCGGTCGGTTCTACCGTCAATTCAAACCACCTGTTTGCTTCCAGTCGTACCATTTGTCTTTTAAGTTGCAGTACATACTATGCTTTGCATCTGCCATCTTTACTTGAGTTAGTCTATACCTCCCCTTCGAAGGTGGGGGAACAGAAAGTCCGGTAAAGTTGAAACACGCTGAATGTGCAGAAGTGTGTGGTTCAAGGGAAGGCAAAGAAATGCGAATGGGCAAATTACCACTTGCCTGATAACATCCGCACCCAAGTTTTATGTCAACGGCAGAAGCGGAGAGTGTGGTGCATTGCGTTAATGGAAATGACAGATCCTTTCAATCGCAGGTGAGATTCTACCATGCACACCTCGAAGTGTTTCATATAGGCGCAAGGATCATCGCACACCATTGTTCTTCTGCACAATTTCACCACCGATTAGTCCAGCTTCTTCGATTTAATGCCTTTGTCTCTGAAATAAGTTGCAAAACAAACGATATACTAGATCCAGCAGAATCGCAAAGCAGGTTCATTGACATTGCGATCAAGTACCTCGACACTTGCATTACATATTGATGACTGTCACGATCGGCTCGTGGATGTTCACCTCTAGCAATGATTCCGCAATGATGGCTGATGCGACATGTTCACCCAAATGAGCGGCTAGGTATGCATTTTTTTGATTGCCATTCTCGTTTAAGGCCACCTGATTTAGCCGCAATGCTTGTGCTGTGTGGACTGGAATCCAGGCCATACCAACAGCACACTTCCTTCCCGTCTGACAAATACATGTATTCTGCTTATGTACTATGCCTTCTTCTGTCTTTAGGAAAGTCCCGAGATGCTGCACTCACTAATGAGGACTGAATGATGGGGCGTGGAATTAGACAATCTTAAATGAAGATGCATCCTACAGTAGCCCATTTCCTCCGCCTAACGACGCCAGGCCGCGCATTTGTAGACCAATGTTTAGGCCATCATCATCGCGGCACCATGCGTTTTTCCTGGTTCTTAAATGATAGAGCTTTTGAAACACCAGTAGAAGAGCAATAGCTTAAATGACAGCATTTGCAATGCTGTCGGATAAACTGCTCCAACATCTATTGGCTACTTATTTAGGCGCATCTACAAGGAAGTATTGATATCTTGCAAAGATTTGACAATTCAAATCTTAGTCCACATTCCAGCACTGTCCGTTATTTCAAAGCAATTAATAGCCAGCGTGTTATTCGTGCTTCATGGGAAGCCTCGTCAGTGGCCTCGCCCAAACTGTTCTAAATGCTGTGGACAACGTCCGACTGCACCTCATTGTCTGCATGTTCCGAGCATAAATTTTGTTGATTTCCTTTTTTAAGGTGTTCGTAGCAGTTGCCCTACTCGGTATTTCTGCCTAACCTCATTCATTTTGACCAATCGTATCTGCTAATTAAATGTTCTTCACAGTAAAATAATAATGACACACCCTAATAATTATTGTGCGACAATCAATTTTCTTAGGGTTGACACATTCTCTAGCTGAATTTGGAAAAGATTTCCAGGTACATTCACGTCCATGACCCCTACCGACTCTCATATCGGCTGTCTAGACGGCGGAACAACCACAGTTTATAAGAGTGATGTGGGCACCGGCGAAATGTTCGCACCAACGGTCTACAATTCTTCCTCACCTATGATTTTGACCTCAAGTAAGTAGCTTTTCAAACAATTAATCAAAGCAACTTTTAATCATTCAGCACCTTAGCCACCTACTCTTTCAGTTATTTCAGCAAGACATTTGCGCCCTAGCAATTATTGGTATTTTACACTGGCAAAAGCACACACTAATTGACGTGCTTTAATGTGATGGAGGGTGTGTGGTTTTATTTCCATCCATAAATCCCCATTTTGTATATTTCATATGATGAGCGTAAATATCAAATGTGCTTATCAACGTTAAGTTGCACGTTTATTATTGCCCTTGTAGTCGTAAACAGAATTAGAGATACGTGGACCCTGCTTCTGAACCGGATGTCACAAATGCGGAGCAAGATATGACTAGTTCATGATGAATGGAGGCATCAACTTCTCCTCACTAATGTCGAAGTTTGCAAAGCAATAAATCCTGTGCTGTAAGAAGGGCAGAAAAGTCAAATACGATGCTATGACAAGGGAACTTAAGCTGCATAGCTCAGGTGGCCGAAAGATTTCACTAATGAACATGCCATTTGCAAAAGCATAAACAAATAATTGTTGTCGTGATGAGATCATTGAAAAGAGCGTTAAGAATGCCATTGTAAAGTGCTTATAATTTATAAATCGCAAAGGCAAATGAAAATATGGTAGGACGCGGACTGTTTGGTATAGAGTAGTTGGTTCGACATTGCGATCTCTTTTCATTAATGGCAAAGGAGCCTCTGAGTTCTCTGTCCGTTTATTGACTCAAAGGCAAATGCAGTTTGGTGTTTAGTAGTTCCTTTCTTCGCAGTTTGCCCAAAATCACGACACGAACCCTCCACACCTTTGTGCATTTACTGTGCATTTTCTCGTTGTTTATTAATAAGTCTATATGCAATCCCATTTGTGCAATCATCCCCCTTTATCCCAATGCGACGCTCACAAGTACTTCCATGAAAGATGGGACAAGGTGTATTGCAAATTGCAGTAGAATAATCGTAATCATTGCTCCTCAACCGCAATCTGAGTAAGTGAATATAGAGATAAACTACTCAATGAAGAGTATTTACAATGCATTGCGTACCAAATCCAATTACCAGTAAAGATGAGTGCAATTAACGCAGGCGAGTTCCACAGCCCTTAGCCACGACATACTGTTAAGGGGTGGATCCGTTATGCAAAAATGTCACAGCCTCATTAAACCATCTCTTTACAGTGCTTACCAGTTTAGTGGAACGATTCGCAAGCACACCCTCTGGCAAATCACCCTTTTCCGGACGTCACTTGCATTCCTCTCTCTGGAGGCGTAATCTCAATGCTAACTAGTACAACCTTCGATCCTGATTGTTACAGCAGTCCTAGACGTGAATGAATGCCATCAGCCAAGTCAAGATTCGCGAAGTCTCCCAGTACACAGCATCACGTCTTCCCAAGATGACACTCCTCTTTGCCACATCTCACCCATTCAACTCTCCAAATCAACCGCACTGCACTGGTGGGACAGCACCAGTTTTCTTCTCCTCCGTGCAGACACCGTTCAAGTTTTAAGATTGGTGGAGGGATCTATAGGCTTCTGCTTAACTCCCTTATCACGGACATGAGTATTAGAGCCCCAAGTAGATGCTTTTCCCGCACTTTACCTAAAGTTTCGACACAGCTTCCTCGTAGCCAGCAAAGAATTTCAAGCAAAAGCTGCGCTTCTTAGCATCATCCATCTCTCTTAAATCAAACTGCTCTTGCATCAGTAGTGAGCACTCCACCTTATTGCCTGTTAGGATCATCGTCAATTAAATGCTTCTTCTTGTCTAGTCGATAAATGGGTTACAATGTTTGTGCAGTCATTTATGGGGAAGAGAAGAGGGTTGAACTGAAGTGCATGCATTCTACTAGCCTGTACATTCGACCACTTGCAAAGCCACCTCGACGATTGCCCTTATCTAAGCACCATGGCAGATTGTGATAGATATGACAAAGAGACAACCCCGTGCTGCATTATTTGTTGGCAAATTGTGTTCCATGATGGGTCGAAAGGTCAGAGATCTTACCACCGATTCTTTTGAAAAGGCAGCTAGAATGGCTACGTAGTTCAATATACGACTTCAACCCTCCTCATATCTGATGGCTTAAGGGAACACCTTTGCTTGCACAGTGGTCACATGACCGAGCCTAATCATTGTGCACCACACTTTATAGTTCCAATCCACGCGCACAGTAGTCACTTGATCGAATTCCACTCTCCCACACCACAGTTACTTATCTCACTCTACTCACACAGCAGCCACATATATGAAATCTGTTATTCTATACCACGCGTCTTATTATTTTGCCTCCCGCCTTCCAGATTCGTAGATTAGAAACTTGTGCAATGGCATTTTTCTAGCTATTTCAAATATCTATACACGACGACGGCAATCCGGAGTGCCTTGGCATGGCGGTGTTACCCAGTGCGTCGTAAAGCATGGTGTAGAACATTCGACACGGAATTCTAACTTGCAATGGTGGGGTACGCGAAGTAGGAGGAAGATGTTGCACAGACACTTGGTAAGACAAAGAGGTCTCAGAATGAGGTATGGCAGACTTTGCAGTCAAGGATATTAATAGAGTTAACGATGACGGCAACTAATGTAACTGTTGCGAGTGAGATGCAAGCGAAACACGTATTTCCGCTTGCTACAATGCCAATTGTATTGTTGATGTGCAAGGGGCAACTTCACACTACTTTCAACTTCCTCATCGTGTCTGCTTAATGATCGGTGAATGGAGAAGATTTTGGGCAAAAATAGTATGTGCCATTGACCCAAAATTGCTGTCCTCGCGGATAAACATAAACCTCCTTAACACTGTTTTGCTGCCCTGCCATCAAGACCAATGGACCTAAGTACCCATTAGTCCGACATTATGTAGCTTTCCAGCAGAAGTCACAAATAAACAGTCAAACGTGTTAGACTTTGGTGTGTGGTGATGCAAAATGATAATTTGCCATTAACAGGCCTTTGACAAAACTCGGAGAGAATGTGGTCCACTTTCAACACCTATCTATTTGTTTTATTCGCAGCCACAGGCGTTATCGAATTTGCCTACTGTGAGTAAGTACATGCGAAATCCGAACTACTCATTTCTGATGTTTCCACGCAGGCTGGTGATGACAGACATTGCGATTGGCTCATTACACTGAATGTCCGACTGTGCTACATCACTGGTGAAAGAAGGGACTTTAAGCTAACGCAGAAAATGAAGTGTTGTTTAATGTCAGAGTAAACAATGAACATTGATTCGGATATGGAAGTTGCAGCAAGGTATTTCGAATATGTAATGCCCTAATGAAACGCCAAAGAGATGTTCCACAAAGTCAGATCTTTCATCGTCACGGCTAAGCCCGTATAAACTTTGATGAAACGAGAAATAGAAATGTTAGAGAGCAGGAATGACCCGGTATTCTATAGCCAACTACTTAATGACAAGTGTTAACGGCGTCTGGTTTCACTTAGGCTCTATAGCTTAAACTGTGAAAAGCTGTTGTGGTACTGATCCATGTGACGACTTCTCTTGTTAGCACCATCGCAGATTACTTAAAACACTTGCCAATTAAAGCAAACAACTATAGTCAAATGGTTTTGAATCACAAAAAAACTGCATCCATTGCATGCTAGTAGTGACCGCATAGAAAGTAAAGGAGATCACGGTGAGTCAGAGATTTAACCAACAGTAGTAAGCATTCATCCAGGCTGCATTGTCAAATGGTGCAAAGTGATTGTCAATTTTAAAATAACAGACACGGGTTTGTGTATAGAATAGTGGCAATAATCCCGCACTGATGAAGGGACAAAAAGAAAATGGTCAACAAATAAGCAAAAAAAGAAAAGCAAATCTTGTTGAATCACGGTTTTAATATCTCGCATTTTGAAATTCTCGCCTACTGCTTGCCATTCGGTTTCTCTTGGATAGTACGAGTTGGCTCCTCTCTTTGAGCTTTTGCTTCACTTCATAAACATAGACTACCATTGGATCAGACTGACACATCAATCTTGCCCTTCCCAATGCATCTGAAATTCCCATTTTGTATAATGCACTATTAAATGAAAGGCACTAAATAAAGTGGTTTGGAGGTTAGACTTGTGATTGAAATACATTTCAATGCCTACATAAAATGCGAAGTGGACGAGAAGTCAGTGACTACCACATTTTAGTTTATTTAGTAAGTACACTGAAGCGCCATCATGCCTAACATCTTATTAATTCCGTCAATATAGATTTACGTGTTATATGTGGCGGAAGAAAGGCGTGCATGCATCAGTCGTTGAATTAGGTGGGTGAAGCAGGCGTAAATAAAGGACACGTTTAAGCGTTCGATATTTGACTAGCTCGATTTCTTACTTGCAGAGTGTCCATCAGTTTGGAATGAGGGAGAGCATTCTCGAATATAGGCCGCTCAACTCCGTGACAACCAATCTGCCAACTTCTACCATGGAACAACATATAATGAAAGTGTTAAGCAGACCACTCTGCAAGAGCTAATGGGCATGATTTCGTGTGTCGGGGAGAGAAATCCGATCCAGCGAAATAAGAGCACTGAGCACTCACGAACAGGTGTGGCTACAGAGCGGAATTCCTTGCAATGTATTCTTCTGCTAGACCACTACAAGAGAGAGCAAAATCACGCCGACGAAATTTTACCCAACACAGACTTAACCGCCTTGAAATGTAAGCCGATTTGAACACATTTACGCAGCATCAATTGCCTGCGGAACAAATCAGACTCTTGCTACAACACAACAATTCACCATATGGTCACACAACGCTTGAACATTTTGTCAAGAACATTGTAACAAAACGATGAGGCACCATCAACGAGACGATCAAAGTTGAGGCCTCCGTTCTTTGGTCAATATATAAAAGCAAATTAGGATAATAGAGAACTTTCCATTCTGCTACCTAAGGTGGATCTAATAAGACATATCAGTGCATGACAGATTCAAATTTTGTGCACATATGCGAATTGAAAGCAGCACGAAAGTGGAAGACAGTCATCCAATCTATAGAGGATTCGCGTCAATGGCAGTGAGCTAGCCGATATGCTAGGATAACTTCATGCGAGATCACAGTCTAATCACACGCAGGATAGCAGGCCTGTATGTGCCACTCACACTGGCTGTCACGTTGTGTGGTCATCGTCACACTCACGGTCAGAGGAATGAGCGATGGATGAGTCGTTCAGTGTCTACTCACAGAGAAAATATCAACCATCAACCGAGAATAATATTTTGGACTATGACACACATGGGCAAATGAAAAGCAACGGTGCATATTTTCTCTCTGAATAGTAGGCCCAAAATATTGCCGCTTGAACGTTATGAGGGTAGACGCAGAATAAGTCAAGCGTTTAGCTATTTACTAAAATTAAGCAGATTCCATATCCAAAAGAGAGAAGGTACAAAATGCCAGTTGTTTCTTGCTTAACCACTTAGACCAAAGTTTGCATCTTTTGAGAAAAATGGCTCCTAGATGTGCGAATGAACGCTTTGTGACATGTTGCAGTGTAGAATCCTAAAGCTACTAAGGAAACCTGCATAAATGACGGCAACAACGTCCATGTAATGCTCAACATCAAGTAAAAAGTAAAATCCTATAGCAAATTAAACATCTTGGCTAATTTCGCAGGACGTTGACAAGTTAGTCCTATCAGTTATTTAACAGCGATGAAGGTTGGCAGCGTAGTGCTGGTAGATGAGCTCTATGAGAAGGCCACGAAGTCAAGTGTGAAAGCTTGCATGAAATTGCGTGTATCACTTTCTAAAAAACCCATTAGCGCTTTCACTCAAACAAGTGATACTTGAGATCGTCTGACTCACACGGAGATGTGAAATGCGATATTTAATGTGATGAGTCTGAATTCAATTCTAAAAATGATGGCCTGATAATGGAACGTTACCCACGTTTGATCACATGCAAAGTTAAGGTGAGAAATCATAATGTGTAATCTTTGCACCCAATAATATCATTACACGACTTCCTAGTAAAATCACTAGCATTTTCGCTTCATTTAAAGGTAATGAGGAGCGCAATTTCTGTGTCAATTCTGCCATTAGCTGTGCCGATTTGTTCCCTATTGCATGCCACCTTCTCCAATGAACCACGCCTCGACAATTGCACACCACAAAGCATGCTTTAGCAAATTGTTTTGTTGAAGAATCTAGGTTCTTTATGCTTTCACATGCAGTACCGTAGAATGTGATGATGGTTGGAGAACACCTTCACTTGACTGAAGTAACAGGACGGCGTGATTCAGTCGCCAAGTTGAACTCACTTTATTCCACCATCTTACAATCGATGTGCATAACTAATAGAGGTAAGACGAGGAGTGGCGGACTAATCGAAATTAGGGAAAACGGAAAGGTACCAACTTAGGCTTACTCAGAATAGTGTCCAACTTACTTGTTCCGCCGCAATGGAAAGCATTCTGTTGGCTTGTGTTGTTATTCACAGCTGCTGATCTCGCAAACAAAATGCGAGCCTTTTTTTAGTGTCACAAATTCTACAGAGGTTTAGTTTTAAGGTGGTCGTGTTCATAGCAGGTTGCATGTAACACAAGACTAATCAAGTCTGAAAAGGTAGATTAATACACCGGATTGATTCACCACAATCACCCTTGCATTCATGTGTGCTTGCTTAAGCTTCATGACTGCGAGAGGTAACGTCATCTGCACGGACAACACGCAGCATGTAAGAAATGCAAGCATGGTTAAGTGGCGAGATGAAACTCGTCTAGATGGTTTACGAATGGTGCCACTCTCCGTGTTGACAGCTTTTTTGCTGAAGAGAGACGCCATTCTCCGTCATTCTGCTACAATACGTTAGCAATTTTTGCATCTAGAGCATATGCAAATCATAGGCGACATAAGTCAGGATGGCATTTCTATAAACTTACATCTACTTCTCACCGCCACCGATGCAGCGTCGCAGAACCTCTTAGAAGAATAAGGAAGGCACAACACTTGAGCAGAAAGTGCATATTCAGCAAACAGAGTGGAATTGGACCGAAGGGCTAAAAGGTCTGCTCAAATGATCGGAACCAACAGCTAAACAAACAAGTTTCTACAATAAAGCGCTGCCAACTTGACAAGTTCTTCCTCAGGAGAAGTACTTATGCGAGTGCTATGCGGCGCAGTAGAGGGTGTGAATAAGTGAACTGAAACTGCTCTGAGGCAAGGCATCCTACGCTGGCATATGCAGCTGGAACGCATTCTATCCAGCACTTTGAAGACTGAAGTAGTTCTGTTCAGTTTCGAGTAGTTTTACTTAGAGTGCCTAAACATGCTCTCAAATGCAGGTTCGCTTCACGTAGACTTTGTAGAAGGGTGTAGAAAACGTAAAATAGGGGTCAATCCTACACGTAGTTGAAATGTATTCCAAAGTCCACTTATAACTAAATAGTAGAGGCAAAGCAGTCGCTACCAAACTTTGGGCATATGAATGAGTGGACTGAAGCACTGCCATGTCTGACACCACATTCCCGCCAATGTAGGTGTACTTGTTATCGTTTGCATAGGAGACGCATGCATTCATCAGCCTTTAAATAAGCGAAGTTAAACAAGGGCCAATGAAGGGTCATTTGAAGCGTAGGAGGTTTGAAAAGCCCAATTTCCCAATTAGAGAGCGTCAGCCAGTTAAGAATGCGGAATCACATTTCCAACTTTAGAGTAAATGACTCTGTGACAAACAACAGTGCCAACTTCTACCACAAAACAAAATCGAATGCATCTGTTAAGCAAACCAATCTGCAAGGACTAATCACCGTGACTATCACGCAGACTGTGTCAGGAGACGGAATCCCACCTCACACAGCCTTCCCGCCTCAAAAGCAGACCTAATGAAACACACTTGTGCTGCACCTTCGCCAGGTAATCTAAGCAGATTCCTGCTGCCACACGACGATCCACCTTATGGTGACACAATGCACGAGCATCCCAGCAAGAACAACACACCAAATCGATGCGACACCATCGATGAGCTGACTTCAGTTGGAACCTCCGTCCTTCAATTTGTATGCCAGAATAGAATTAGGAAAAAAAGAACTTTTCTACTTGCTATTTCAAATCAATCCAATCGACATTTGATCCCACGCACCAATGCTTACCACTGCACACAAAGCCAATTGGTAGCTGTTAGTAGTCAGAAGGATAGCCCTTCAATCAATAGAGACTTTGCTTCAGTGGTAGCAGGTTCACCGACAGGCTTGACTAACTTCGTGCCACTGCATGATTGAGAGGAGATCAATTTGAACCACTCACACTGACTCCAACGTGGCAGACACGTTGTGTGGTCGCCGTTACATTTACGGGCAAAGAAAAACAAGCGATAGATGAGTCATTCAAAATGTCTCCAAAAATATTCGATTAGTGATAAGTTAAGGGTGTTTTGGCTATAAAATATATGGGTATATGGCCACCGACGATGCATATTTTCTTTCTAAATGGTGAGATCAAATAATAAGACTTGCACCAAAATCCGGTTGCCAACATTAATAATTTATGAATTGAGGTGCAAAATTTTAACTTAGAAATTATCATATCGAGTTGTCTCACTACAATCGCGCCCAAAATCATGTATATTTGCTTGCGCTACACGACTGTGAAATATAAAAGAGAAGCCAATCGCAAAGCGATTCTACAATAGCATTTGTTAAAGTCCACAATTACTGTTTGTTCTTCAGTTCGTTTTGGATGGTTTAAGTTCGCATTGGTCATCTAAATGTCTCCTCAATTCCATAACTTTGGGCTAACATTAGATTAGCATAAGAAGACAATATTCTTGCCCTTCTTAATGCATCAGAAGTTCTCCATTTTACAAAACACCATTAAGTGAAAGGCACTAAACGAAGCAGTTTGCAGTTCAGACTGGTGCTCAAAATATATTTCAACGGCAACTTAAAATGGGCACTACGGTGTGGGGGGACAGCAACCATCTTTTAGTTGTATCTATAAGTAGACTAAAGCGCCGTCATGCCAACCATCAGGTTTCCTTCAATGTAGATTATTATAATATCGGATGCGGAAGAAGGATATGCATGCATCAGTCATTGAATTAGGTGGGTAAAGCAGGCGTAAATAAGAGGGTAGTTGAAATGCTCAAGATTCATCCGGCTCAATTATTTGCTTATAGAGTGTCAGTCTGTACGAAAAGAAAGGAGAAGGTTTTCGACAAAAAAGTGCGAAAATCTGATATAGAACAATATATAACGGAATTATTTAAGGAACCATTCTACAAGGGCAAATAGCCGTGAAAATGTATGTCGGAGAGAATAATCCGGTTCGGCGAAATCCAGAAGGTGTTTACATAGGCGAATTAAGAGCACTGAGCATTCACGAACAGATGTGGCCACATAGCGGAATTCCTTGCAACGTATTCTTCTGCCAGACCACTACAAGACGGAGCGAAATCATGCAGACTATATCAGCAGACCGAATCCCACCTAACACATCTTTGTACGCCACGAATTGGGAACCTATTGAAACGCATATGCTCAGCACTTACGCCTAAGAATCTGAGCAGACTCTTGCTGCCTCATACCAATTCACCATATGCTAACACGAAACACAAACAAGAGCAAGAACAGGAGCAATATACCACAATGTTGGCAAACTATCAACGCGATGATCGAAGTTGAGACCTCCGTCCCGCCACTAATATGCAAAAGTAAGTTGCAAAAATGAAGGAGGAACCTAAAAGATATATCAGTGCATGACGAGTTTAAATTTTGTGTACATGTGCAAAATTAATGCAGCAAGTAATTGAAGGACAGTCATCTAATCAGTGGAGAATTCTCCACAATGACAGCGAGTTAGCTGATTTGCTTGAATAACTTCGTGTGAGATCACAGTCTAATCACATGCAGGATGGCAGGCCTATATGAGCCACTCATACTGGCTGCAACGTGGCAGTCGCGTCGTGTGGTCATCGTCACACTCACAGTCGGAGGAATGAGCGATGGATGAGTCGTTCAATATCCATTCACAGAGAAACGATCAGCCATCAGCTAAGAATAATATTTTGGACTGCAAGACATGTGGGCAAGCGACAAACAGTGGTGTATACTTCACTTCTTCTGTTATAAGATATCAACAATGCTCTCGTCTGCAGCATATGCGATTCATTCACACCGCCAAAGCCAATCATGTGCGACATAAATCAGGATAGCATTTCTCTGAACCTGCATCTACTTCTCACTGCCACCGACACAGCACCTCAGAACCTCCTTGAACGCCAAAGAAGGCACAATACCAAAGGCGGAAGGTGCATATTGAGCAAACAGAGTGAGAATGGCTGCCGGAATGGCCCAGTGGTCATCACAACCATCAAAGGCAATAGGTCTGCTCAAAAGACCGCAACCAACAGCAAAACAACCAAGGTTTCAGATTTGAGCAACACGAAATTGACCAATTTTTCTTGAACAAAAGTGCCTATGCAAGTGCTATGTGACGCAGTATAGGGTGTGAATCAGTGAACAGAAGCAGTCCTGAGGCAAGCCATCCTACGTTGGCATATGCAACTGGAACGCATTCTATCCAGCACTTTGGAGACTGAAGTAGTTCTGTCCAGAATCGAATGGTTTTACTTAGAGTGTCTAAACATGCTCTCAAATGCAGGTTCGCTACACGTAGGCTTTGTAGAAGGGTGTAGAAAACGTAAAATAGGGGTCAATCCTACACGTAGTTGAAATGTATTCCAAAGTCTACTTATAACTGAATAGAAGGGCAAGGCAGTCTCTACCATACTTTAGGCATACGAATGAGTAGACTGAAGCACTGCCATGCCTGACAACAGATTCCCGTCAATGTACGTGTTCTTGCTATCGTTTGCATAGGAAACGCATGCACTCATCAGTTGTTAAAAAAAGAGGGTAGAGCAAGCACAAATGAAGGGCAGATTGATGTGCTAGGGATTTGGCAAGCCCAATTTCCTAATTAGAGAGCGTCAGTCAGTTAAGAATACGGAATCACATTTCCAACTTTAGAGTAAATGACTCTGTGACAAACAACAGTGCCAACTTCTACCACAAAACAAAATCGAATGCATCTGTTAAGCAAACCAATCTGCAAGGGCTAATCACCGTGACTATCACGCAGACTGTGTCAGGAGACGGAATCCCACCTCACACAGCCTTCCCGCCTCAAAAGCAGACCTAATGAAACACACTTGTGCTGCACCTTCGCCAGGTAATCTAAGCAGATTCCTGCTGCCACACGACGATCCACCTTATGGTGACACAATGCACGAGCATCCCAGCAAGAACAACACACCAAATCGATGCGACACCATCGATGAGCTGACCTCAGTTGGAACCTCCGTCCTTCAATTTGTATGCCAGAATAGAATTAGGAAAAAAAGAACTTTTCTACTTGCTATTTCAAATCAATCCAATCGACATTTGATCCCACGCACCAATGCTTACCACTGCACACAAAGCCAATTGGTAGCTGTTAGTAGTCAGAAGGATAGCCCTTCAATCAATAGAGACTTTGCTTCAGTGGTAGCAGGTTCACCGACAGGCTTGACTAACTTCGTGCCACTGCATGATTGAGAGGAGATCAATTTGAACCACTCACACTGACTCCAACGTGGCAGACACGTTGTGTGGTCGCCGTTACTTTGACGGGCAAAGAGAAACAAGCAATAGATGAGTCGTTCAAGTTATTGCCACAAACATTCTTTCATTAATGAGTAAGGGTATTTTTGGCCATAAAATATATGGATATATGGCCACCGACGATGCATATTTTCTTTCTAAATGGTGAGATCAAATAATAAGACTTGCACCAAAATCCGGTTGCCAACATCAATAATTTGTGAAATGCGGTACAAAATTATAACTTAGAAATTATCATATCGATTTGTCTTACTACAATCGCGCCCAAAATCATGTATATTTGCTTGCGCTTCACGACTGTGAGAGGTAACGTCGTCTACTCAGGCAACACGTGTCAGTTAGGAAATGCGTACATGGTTGACTTAAGTAGCAATTTAACACCCCTCAATGGGTTTCAGTTAAAAACTGCAGCTTAAACAGCAAGCTCTACTAACAACATGGATGTTTGACATTACGAGAGTCGGTACCAAAACAATTTATTTGGACTGTGTTTAATTTGCTGATTGGGGCAGTGACGAAACATGGAAAGCACTTATTGTGGCTTGCATTCGGCTATGTACTCATTCATTTTATGTTCAACGATTCTGATTTGTGTTTATGTGGTCTATGTTCTAATGTTTTTTCCTAACGATGCTTGTTTGCTGTGTATTTTGTCAAGACTCTGCTACCACAGCATGGTGCACATGTACTCAGCATTCTTTTAGGTGTCTACGTAAAATGACTGACATCGAACCGCAAGAAAGTTATCACTTTTCGATTCTATCACTAGTCCATTAAGTAGGCTAAATTCGACTCATTTTAGTGAAGCACACCTTAGCAAATTACACATGCAGAGCACATTTACGCGGAACGTTTCGTCTGAGCAGCGATGCAGACTTTGCTGCCACATGCAATACCATCGTATTGTACAGCAATGCACGCATTTTTAATTAAATGATTAAAATCATCCAGTTAGGAACGCTATTCCAAGTCTTCTATCCCATCATTGATATGCAAAATAATATGAGGAGAAACATTGGTACTCTATATCTGAGGGTTATCGGAAGTTCCTATTTTGCTATTTTATGTGCACCCAATCAGCCATACATAAGAGCATACTAAATCTACTTGTATACGAACGTACGGTTTAAAACCCCAAGAAATTACAAAGCAATACTTCAGTCAGTGGGGACTTCTCAGTAGCAGTTAGTTGGCTCACATGCTTGAATAAGTTCGTGAAGCATCACGGTACAGTCACATGCCAGAAAGCAGGCCAGTAAGTCACTCACACTGGCTGCAACGTGGCAGACACGTTGTGGGGTCACCGCTACTGTCACAGTCAAAATGATGTGTAATGGCAAAGGCATATCTAGTGTCAAATGCCCAACTACAAGACTTTGAAAAGATTAGTTGTAGCATCCACGATCAACGGCTCTGCACTCAGGCTTGAGCTTGAATGGGATCCAATGGAGAGGTTGTCAAGTAGAAAGCATCTCTTGGTCGATGAAGTAGAAAGGGAGATGGCTGTCGCGAGGTAGCGACTTAGCGAACGACACTGATGCGACACATGCTTGACCACATCTGCATTCCTCACGAACAGTGATGGACAAACAAAGCGTGAAACTTGGCATAAACATAAAAGTGTGCCCGATTGAGATTAACATAAGACAGACAGTTTCGAAGTGGATTTTGTTTCGATTTCAAGGCTTGGTCATTACCACTGATGTATCTCAACACTGCAGCTGCTTCTGCTAGTGACGTGTAAATGAATCGCTAGTATGCATTCGCTGAATCTTTCTCATTTGTCTATTCGTCACTGCTTCAACTTTCTTAGCCAGCACGTAAACGCTGGTTCAGTTTATCACTGTAAATGGCGTATCAGTTCCTCCTGCTACTAATAGGGCGAACTGGATTAATCTACTTGGAAATGGTATTTGTCCAACGCAATTCTAATCACAGCCCAAACAGATAACAGTATGGCTGGAAGAGGACAAACGATTGTGATTGAAGCAAACAGATGTCAAGCTGACTCGGACTAAACGCTAATTTGACGCTTTTATCCAATGCACAACTTGCATGTGGAAAGACAGACTAATGTAAGCCAGAACTCTAAACTTCTTCAAGTAACATCATACTGTTTCAAGTGCGCGTAAAATTAAATGCAGGAAATGAAGAGACCCTGAAACCACTACTGAAATAGGCGGCAAATTAACAGCGTCCGCGTCTCCTCGTTTCCGCTTTCCTTATTGTACATTGGGGTTTAATAAAGGAATGGCGATGTGCGCACGCCCAATTTCGAATGGACCTCATTAGCGAAGAAATGTGGGAAAATCCCGACCACTCTTGGACTGATCCAAGTCCACTTTGTCTCCATTCACTTAACATGATTGTGTCAGCGCGATCGCGGGGAACCACAAGCAGACTTAGGAGTGGCAGTCGGTAGGGCACAAAATTTATGATCTTAGAGCATTTTTGATCTGTGCTGCTACTTCGATTGAAATGTATTAGAATATATGTGATAAAATTGACCCTAAGTACTTCCGTTACTAAACCACGTAGGGTGTTGGCATGCGTACGTCTTTTCCTTTCGAAAAGTATTTGCTAAGGCAGAGCCATGCTGGGAGCGCTACTTGTCGGCCACTGACCTCTTAGTTAAATTCAATGCAATAGACCACCATTTGACCCACCCAAGCCAAGTGGTTTTCTAAATACAAACATAAAATGCACAAATATTCTCTCGTGCTACCTGCACTAGAATAGACTGCATGTGACACAAGCATGACAAAGATGAATGCTGAATTCGTTTTGCACAAAACTGAACTGGTTAGGCACTCCAATATTTGTTAGCTCATTCGAGTGCCTGACTAGACTTGTAGTCTTGAATTATCATTTTGGTTGTACCATTTTTCCAAGGACGTCGATTTCCCAAACGATGAAATTCTAGATGGTGTCAATGCACAAGGACGTCCCAGCCACAACAGATGTTGCTACAGTGGCATGAACATCAATCTTGGTGCACGTGGTGCATACAACCACAAGTGGACTCACGGGTCACGATCAAGTTGTCTCATAGGCTCGTGTGAATATGGATCACTCCTATAAATGTGGCGTGAGTGGTGAATGAAAACATTCACAATGTTGAAGATGTTGTTCAAGTTCTGCCTGATTTCATTGGTGACCTGCGTTGTGGCCGAAAAGTATGTCGCAGTGAAGGGTGAGTTAACTGCCAATGCTTGACTCTGTTGACCAAGCGCGGTTTAGCATTTTACAGACATGAGTGCCCACTTCATTAAAATTCTGACTTACAGTCCATTTGTTCGATACAAACAACGTAGCTGACACCATCTTTCATAGGCATCAATTAAATAAGTGACCTAAAAGACTAGGTGCAAAAATCATTTTGGTTTGCTAGGGAGCAACGAGAATGGCGAGCAGATCGGAGGTCTGCCAATATTATCTGAAAGAAAATGCATTTGATATTTAGAACCGTACTGCCTTTTCGTCCGTGTGACTGCAAGTGAGATCGTTGGTCCACATCAGGGAGATGAGTGTTTGACTCGCCCACATTTATACGTCCACGTGCGCGCCAACATGATTTATGATTACGACTCGGAAGAGAGTATCCACTGACAATCACATCTAGCGCTACATACTAGTTGAGTTTTATGCTCAGAAGGCAAACTCAGTGGAGTGCTTCATCACCTACACTGCGTCATTATTTTCTTAAGAATAGCAGTGCATGTTCGGCGGTGCCTTGGTAGAGTTGAGCACGATGCTCAAACAGGTTCGCTGAAAACCAGCACTTTCTTGTTTCCTTTGTAGAGTTGACGACAGATATGGCAAAGGAAGAAATGTATTCTCTTCCGAAGCACTTCTACTGGGGCTACGTGGGTCCTGATTCCATTGAGTTAAATTGGGACGTTGAAGAGTTGGGGGAAGACTACGCAGATACAATCGAACTAACCGCAGTAGCAGAATCCAAATTCCCCCTTATAAAAATAGAAAGCGCGCGCTTCTTACGTGGCGAACTGAGCCTTGAGGATCTGCATCCCGACACCACTTACAATGTGACAGTGAAAGCACTGAGCGTCGAAGGCACCGTTTTCGAATACACCGAGGTTGTTATAACTCCGCCCGCTGGTAAGCTAGTGCTTGCATTCACCGTTACATTTCCTGCATCATAACACCAAATTTCGTACTAGTGTTAGCAGCACTATCTAATAATCATGTACTTCGCAGCACATTTGTATTGCACTTAAGTGAATGCCTCACACAATGGTACTGATTGCTCGCCTGTTTGCATAGAACACGAAGAAGACGCCTTTGCAACCGACGAACCCCTTGCATCTGTCGCGTAAGTCAGTGCAAATGAGTGGCTGTCAAAGCTTCGTGGAATATGAGGGCTAAGACTAGGAAAGTCTGAACCGATCTCTTTCCATTGCAGGCTTCTCTGATTCGGACAAGGCACAAGTCGCCATTCATTCCTTTCTTCCCAATAGTAGTGTCAATTTTCACAAGTAATAAATAATTAATAATTAACATAACATACTACACTTTGTTGCGCTTGCAATGGACTTGGCATTCTGCTTCAATAGCAAAACTGTTGTGATTCCACTGGCACATTTTGGGTGTGCACGCACCTTGTGGGAAAATTAATTACAACTTCTGCATGCAAGTGCATTTTCCCTCAACAATGGGAGTCTGACTCATGCTAGCATACTCACTATGTGCATTTTTGGTGGTTTGCCATGATGAACACGAAACTAGAGAATGACTGCAAGATTCGTTAACCAAACGAGGCATTTTGAGCTGTACATTACATTGAAGCACAAAGTCAAATAAAAGTTGGTGCTTTGACGCGACAACTTGGGATTCTCCATGTTTCCTCACGTTTTCTCGTCAGACTGTAGATCATCACGCAGAAGTATATTTTGGCAAGTCAGCCTGCATTTCTTCAATGAAAACCGGGTATATTTTCACTTTCGAAACCGCTGTGGAATCGTGCTTTCGATGCAGACTTCTTCTTGCCGAACCACATTTAGCATCGGCTATTCATTGGAAATGATGGGAGGATGGGATCATGGGTTCGGGTGATTGTGGGACCCAAAAAGCCACTATTCATGCAAGTACCACCCCAGACAACTCACTACAAAACAGGAGTAGTTTGAGGATGTAAATAGTGCTTAGAGCTTCTCCACATTTGATGGGTTCGTTAGTGTCCTGAATTGCATGTTATGCGTACAAACCAAGCCATCCCAGCATCTTTGTGTGACACTGTGCCTTCAGCCCAGTAGTGGATTAGGTTGAAAGCCCGCTAAAGTTAAATGGTGTGTGTTGACTGCCGTTAATATGTGTGAGCATGCAGACATTTTGAGTCGGCACCAGCTGCACTCACTACAAAATACTGACCAAATAGTTGTTGGCTAACACCGCGATTCTCATGGTGGGGGCGAAATAGTAATGCAGGTACTGTTGGTAAACAAAGTTGTGAATTCACAATTTGCGTAGTTCTAGTGAGGGTGGCTGGACAGCATGTTCAAATGGAGGCCTGTAATTCTCATCCCTTGTGAAGACTATGTTAGACTCAACACTATTTGCACAACGACGCCAATGCAACATTTGATGACGCTGTAGCTACCAAACCCATCTCAACCCACCCTAACAAAAGTGTACCCGTTTCCTCCCAATTAAGAAACCAAAAATAGCTATACGAATTGCTCCATGCTTATGCTTTTCTAGCTGGATACTGATCCGCAACGCTTCAGTGATGGCCAAAGTGCGGAAATTGATAGCTTAAATAGGTGCTCGAGTCTCATAACTTAGGTCCCTGACAAAGTGCTTTCTGTTATGAATGCTCTCAGAAAATGCAGTTGCGAAATCACAATGATTGTTGACGCATCTAGTCTTGGCTATATTTGTGCTTCATTTTTTAAATTTGGCAGCCATTTAAAATGCAGACAAAAGAGGTAAGTCCGCCAAGTCGTTTAATTCAGTACAGAAAAGTCTACTAGATTATTAGCAATGCATCGACTCCGAGGCGCCCGCAAAGCCAAATGCCACAAAATGACCATTAGCGCTTAGTAAAATTGTACGCCTGGATGCGGGTTATACGAAGGAATAAAAATGTATTTGAGTTAAATGGGTTAGAGATGATTGATGTTAGAAACCTCAGCCGGGTAAATTATTAATGTTGGCAGAGGGGTTCTCGAGCCAATCGTATTATTCGATCTTACCACTTAGAGAGAAAATATGCATCATCGGTGGCCATATAACCACATATTTTATAGCCAAAAACACCCATTACTTATCACAAATCGAATATTTGTGGAGAGAACTTGAATGACTCATCTATCGCTTGTTTCTCTTTGCCCGTCAATGTAACGGCGACCACACAACGTGTCTGCCACGTTGGAGTCAGTGTGAGTGGTTCAAATTGACCTCCTCTCAATCATGCAGTGGCACGGAGTTAGTCAAGCCTGTCGGTGAACCTGCTACCACTGAAGCAAAGTCTCCATTGATTGAGGGGCTATCCTTCTGACTACTAACAGCTACCAATTCGCCCTGTGTGCAGCGGTAAGCATTGGTGAGTGGGATCAAAGGCCGATTGGATTGACTTGAAATAGCAGGTTGAAAAGTCCTTCTTTTGCCCAATTTTTTTTGGCATACAAATTGAAGGATGAAGGTTCCAACTCAGCTCATCGATGGTGTCGCATCGATTTGGTGTGTTGTTCTTGCTGGGATGCTCGTGCATTGTGTCACCATAAGGTGGATCGTCATGTGGTAGGAGGAGTCTGCTTAGATCACATGGCGAAGATGCTGCACAAGTGTGTTTCATTAGGTCTGCTTTTCGAGGCGGGAAGGCTGTGTGAGGTGGGATTCCGTCCCTTGACACAGTCTGCGTGATATTCACGGTGATTAGTCCTTGCAGATTGGTTTGCTTAACAAGTGCATTCGATTTTGTTTTGTGGCAGAAGTTGGCACTGTTGTTTGTCACAGAGTCATTCACTCTAAATTCGGAAATGTGCTTCCGTATTCTTAACTGGCTGACGCTCTCTAATTGGGAAATTGGGCTTTTCATACTTGCAACGCTTCAAACGACCCCTCACTGGCGCATGTTTTACTTCGCTTATTCTAAGACTGATGAGTGCATGCGTTTCCTGCGCAAACGATAGCAGGCATGCCTACATTGACAGGAATGTGTTGTCAGACATGGCAGTGCTTCAGTCTACTCATTAGCATGCCTAAAGTATGGTAGCGTCTGCCTTGAACCCTACTATTCAGTTATAAGTAGACTTTGGAATACATTTCAACTACGTGTAGGATTGACCCCCTATTTTACGTTTTCTGCACCCATCTGCAACACCTACTTGAAGCAATTTAACATTTGCGGGCGAGTCTTTGACACTCTGAATGGAATCGCGTAATTCTGGACAGAGCTCCTTCAGCTTTTAATGCACTGGATAGAATGCGTTTTAGCTGCATGTGTTAGTGTAGGATCCCTTGGCTCAGAGCACTTTCACTTCACATATCCATGCCCTCTACTGCGCCGCATAGCACTCCCATGGGTACTTCTGCTTTAGAATAATTGTCAATTTGGCAGTGCTTCATTCTAGAAATTTGTTTGTTTAGCTGTTGGTTGTGGTCATTTTGGCAGACCTATTGATCTTGCGGCCCAACCCCACTCTGTTTGCTTAACATGCACTTTGTGCTCAAGGGTTGTGCCTTCTCTATTCTTCAAGGAGGTTCTGCGACGCTGCATTCTTGGCAGCGAAAAGCGGATGCAAGTTTGGAGAGATGCTATCCTGATTTGTGCCGCCTGATTTGCATAGGCTCTAGATGAGAAAATTGCTAACGTATTGTAGCAGAATGACTAAGAATGACGTCTTCCTTCGGCAAGAGAGCTGTTGACACAGAGAGCAACTCCATTCGTAAACCTTCTAGACGAGTTTCATCTTGCTACTTAATTCAACTATGGTCAAACTTCTTATATGCTGCGTGTTGTCCATGCAGATGACGTCACCTCTCACAGTCATGAAGCTTAAGCAAGCACACATGAATGCAAGGGTGATTGTAGTGAATCAATCCGGCGTATTAATCCACCTCTTCAAACTACTTTGGTCTTGTGTTACATGCAACCTGCTATGAACACGATCACCCTAAAACTAAACCTCTGCAGAATTTGTGTCACTTAAAACAAGGCTAGCATTTTGTTCGCGAGATCAGCAGCTGTGAATAACACCACAAGCCAACAGAATGCTATCCATTGCGGCAGGACAAGTAAGTTGGACACTATTCTGAGTAAGCCAAAGTTGGTACTTTCCGTTTTCCCTAATTCCAATTAGTCCGCAGACTCGAGCCGCTCATCGTCTTACCTCTATTAGTTATGCACATCGATTGCAAGATGGTGGAATGAAGTGAGTTCAACTTGGCGACCGAACCACGCCGTCTTGTTACTTTAGTCAAGTGAATGTGTTCGCCAACCATCATCACATTCTACGGTACTGCACATGACAGCATAAAGAACCTGGAATCTTTAGCAAAACAATCTGCAAATGCATGCTTTGTGGTGTGCAATCGTCGAGGCGTGGTTCATTGGAGAAGGTGACATGTAATAGGGAACAACTCAGCACAGCTAATGGCATAATTGACACAGAAATTGCGCTTCTCGGTACCTTTAAATGAGACAATAATGCTAATGATATTAGAATGACGTCGTGTAGTGATATTATTGGGTGCAAAGATTACACATTATGATTTCTCACCCTAACTTTGCATGTGATAAAGTGTGGGTAACGTTCCATTATCAGGCCATCATTTTTGGAATTGAATTCAAACTCATCGCATTAAATATCGCAGTTCACATCTCCGTGTGAGTCAGACGATCTCAAATATCACTTGCTTGAGTGAAAGCACTAATGAGTTTTTCTGAAAACGATACACGCAATTTCATGCTAGCTCTCACACTTGACTTTGTGGCCTTCTTCTCATGGAGCTCATCTGCTAGCACTATGCTGCCAACCTTCATCGCTGTTAAATAACTGATAAGACTCACTTGTCAACTTCCTACGAAATTAGCCAAGATGTATTAGTTACTACAGGACTTTTCTCATTACTTGATGTTGAGCATTGCATGGACGTTCTTGCCGTCATTTAAGCAGGTTTCCTTAGTAGCTTTGGAACTCCGCACTGACACATGTCACAAAAGGTTCATTCGCACATCTGGAAGCCATTCTCCCAAGGGATTCAAACTTTGATTTAAGTGGTTAAGCAAGGGACAAGTGATATTTTGTACCTTCTCTCTTTTTGGTGTAGGATATGCTTGATTTTAGCAATAAGTTTAACGAGTGGCTTATTCCGCGTCCATCTTCATGACGTTCGAGTAGCAATATCTTGGGCCTACTATTCAGAGAGGATATGTACGCCAAAGCTTGTCATTTGCCCATGTGTCTCATAGTCCAAAATATTATTCTCGGCTGCTGACTGATAGCATCTCTGTGAATAGACGTTGAACGACTCATCCACACAACGTGACCGCCACGTTGAAGCCAGTGTGAGTGGCACATACAGGCCTGCTATCCTGCATGTGATTTGACTGTGATCTCACACGAAGTTATTCAGCTAACTCGCTGCTATTGTGGAGAATTCTTTATCGATTGAATGACTGTCTTTCAATTTCTTGCTGTCTTTAATTCGCATGTGCACAAAATTTGAATCTGTCATGCATTGATATGTCTTATTAGATCCATCTTAGGTAGCAAAATGGAAAGTTCTCTATTATCCTAATTTACTTCTATATATTAACTGAAGAACGGAGGCCTCAACGTTGATTGTCTCGTCGATGGTGCCTCATCGTTTTGTTATAATGTTCTTCATAGAATGTTCAAGCGTTATGTGACCATATGGCGAATTGTTGTGTTGCAGCAAGAGTCTGATTTGTTCTGCAGACAATAGACGCTGTGTAAATGTGTTCTAATAGGTGTAGATTTCAAGGCGGTTAAGCCTGTGTTAGGCGGAATTTTGTCTGCTGATACAATTGGCGTGATTTTGCTCCCTCTTGTAGTGGTCCAGCAGAAGAATACATTGCAAGGAATTCCGCTCTATAGCCACACCAATTCGAGAGTGCTCAGCGCTCTTGTTTCGCTTACGCAAACATCTTATGCATTTCGCTGAATCGGATTGTTTTCTCCGACACACGAATTCATGCCTATTAGGCCTTGCAGAGTCGTCTGCTTAACGATACCGTTATATGTTGTTCCAAAGTGGAAGTTAGCACGTTGCTTGTCACAGAGTTGGGTGCCCTATAT
Organism: Taenia hydatigena; assembly: GCA_036345935.2. Classification (NCBI taxonomy): domain Eukaryota; kingdom Metazoa; phylum Platyhelminthes; class Cestoda; order Cyclophyllidea; family Taeniidae; genus Taenia; species Taenia hydatigena. Next base: position 24,147,341 of record JADWOT020000001.1, on the reverse strand, counting down.
TCGAAAATGTTCTCCTCCATTCCAAACTGGCGGACACTCTGCAAGCAGGAAATCGAGCTGGTTAAATATCGAACCCTTAAACGCAACCTTTATTAACGCCTGCTTTACCCACCTAATTCAACAGTTGATTCATGCATGCCTTTCTTCCGCCACCAATAGCATGTAAATCTACATTGACGAAATTAATAATATGTTGGGCATGATGACGCTTCAGTGCACTTACTAAATCAAGTAAAACGTGGTAGGCACTGCCTTCTCGTCTACTGTACACCTTACGTAGGCATTGAAATGTATTTCAATCACTAGTCTAAACTGCAAACCACTTTATTCAGTGCCTTCTATTAAATGGTGCATTATACAAATTGAGAATTTCGGATGCATTGGGAAGGACAAGAATGATGTGTTTGTTAGCCTGATCCAATGGTGGTCTACGTTTATGAAGTAGAGCAAAAGCTCAGGAAACAGGAGCCAACTCGTACTATCCAAAAGGAACCAAATGACAAGCAGTAGGTTGGAATTTCAAAATATGAGATGCTTAAACCGCGTTATAATAGGATTTACTTTTCTTTTTTGCTTATTTGTTGACGATTTTCTATTTGTTCCTTTATCATTGCAGGACTTATTGCTACTATTCCATACACAAACCTGTGTCTGTTATTTTGAAATCGACAATCACTTTGCACAATGTGACTGGGCAGCTTGGATGAATGCCTACTACTGCTGGCTAAATCTCTAACTCACCGTGATCTCCTTTACTTTCTATGCGACCACTGCTAGCATGCGATAGATGAAGTGTTTTGTGATTCAGAGGCATTGAGCTATAGTTATTTGCTTTAATTGGTAAGCATTGTAAGTAACCTGCGATAGCGTCAGCAAGATTAGTCGTCACTCGGATGAGTACCACGACGGCTTTGCACAATTCAAGCTATAGAGCCTAAATGGGACCAAACGCCGCCAACACCTGCCATTAGATAGTTAGCTATGAAATACCGGGCCATCTTTGCTTGCTAACACTTCTATTTTGGGTTTCATCAAAGTATGTATGGGCTCAGACGTGACGACGCAAGATTTGACTTTGTGAGACATCTCTTTGGCGTTTCATTAAAGCTTACATATTTAAAACAACTTGCTCCAACTTTTGTATCCAAATCAATGTTCATTGTTTACTCTGACGTTGGGCAGCGCTTTCATTTTCTGCGTTAACTTAAAGTCCCCTCCTCCACCTGTGATGTGGCACAGTCGGACATTCAGTGGAATGGATCAACCGCAATATCCATCACCACTCGCCTGCATTAAAACATCATAAGTGATTAGTGCGGATCTCGCGAATGCCTATTTACAATGAGCAAGTTCAATAACGCCTATGGCTGCGAATAAAACAAACAGATAGGTGTTGAAAATGGACCACATTCCCTCCGAGTTTTGTCGAAGGCCTGTTAATGGCAAATAATCATTTCGCATCATCACACACCAAAGTCTAAAACGTTTGACTGTTTATTAGTGACTTGTGCTGGAAAGCTACATAATGCCGGACTGTTAGGCACTGAGATTCATTGGTCTTGATGTCAGATCAGCAACACAACCAGTGCTAAAAGGGTTTATGTTTAACTGTGAGGACAGCAATTTTGCGCCAAGGGCTATGCCATTTTTGTCCAAAAGCTCCTTACTCCACCGATCATTGAGCAGGCACCATGAGGAAGTGGAAAGCAGTGTGAAGTTGCGCCTTGCACATCAACAATACAACTGGTATCGTAACAAACGAGAATACGTGTTTCGCTTGTATCTCACTCGCAACAGTTGCATTAGTTGCCATCATCATCAACTCTACCAGCATTCCTGACTGCAAATTCTGCTCCGCCTCATTCTGAGACCTTCATGTCCTATCAAGTGTCTGTGCAACACCTTCCTCCTACTTTGCTTACTCTGCCATTGCAAGTTAGAATTCCGTGTCGAATGTTCTACACCATGCTTCACGATGTACTGGATAACATTGCCATGCCAAGATACTCCAACCAGAAGGTATGCTTCTCATATTTGATCAAGTCCAATGCCTAGGACAACGAGTTTGATATAAAGAAACGGAACTTATCTCAATGGCAGAATGAGCACTTGGGTGTCATTGGCTCCCAAAATACAATAAATATAGATTAACTCCATTAATAAGATATTTCTTCATTTAATTCACATATGACACTATAAGGAATCCAAGTAACCGGAATCGCTAAGAAATCAGACCGAGTTGCCTTAGGTAACGCCATATTCTGCACCTCAATTAAAGATTAGAAGAACGACACCTATTCCCCATGTAGGGATTCGAAGTCATGAACATGCCTAGATCAACGGGTCGCTAATCGCGCAAACCTACTGGTTGCGTCAAGTAATATCGAGTCGAGCGTGATGATACCGACCACTTCTACTTTATTACGACACGTGAGTTAATGGAGAAATCATGTTTACAGCATGCATGTAGTGTTTCATGTAATCCACACGAACCACCATCATAGTCCTTTATGCCATAATTTTCGTCCTCTTTGTCCTTCCCGATTTCAGTGCATTCATTACGCTCTTATTGTTTACCCCTCCTTTGTGTGTTTCATAACCTGTGACTGATCGAATCGAAGTGGATAAAAGTTGGTCGACTTATTCATCACTTCAATCTCCGTTTATGACGCCGATTAGATCCACCTGAAACGTTGGGATGGAAAGTATTTTTGCACAATTATTAAATGCGGTAGCAAGAGTCTGTTTATCCTCCAAGCTCTGGTCTTACTACATTCATTCATTTGAAGATATCATTGATGTCGGTGGCTGTATCATCGTACTGGATTTGTGGAATGCAAGACAACTTAAATGCTTGTATTTTCATCGTAAACTCATGTACAATCGCTGTCAGTACCCTCGCTCGTCTAGTGCCCGCCGCTATGCTCAACGCCTGCATCTGCCTCACCACCTACAAGTTCTTCCATCATCTCTTCTACTTCTTCTTCTTCTTCTTGAACTTCTCCGTCGTGGATGTCTTAGCAGCTCCTCCTCCATTACCTGCAAGTTCTGCCAAACTTTTATGCATTTGCGTCACGATGTGCTCTTAGTGTCCTGCCTACTAAGCATACTAATTCATCCTTAATCAGACTAATACCCTTCATTTGTTTTTTTTAATTACGCGTGTGTTACTAAAGCAGATCCTACCCTTCGCGAACAATTTGCAACGATCGACTTCCCTTTAAGCGCCACATTTTATGACTGAACTGGGAAGGGACGTGCTGGTCATCTCAAATTCATGACACAGCGATCTCATGTTGGCTGTCTAAACGGTGGAACAATCGTATTTATGGAGCTGATGAAGACAAGGTCGAAGTAGTTGCACCAACGGTCTGCATTTTGCCGCAGTTATAATTTGAATCTCATGTAAATAGCTCTTGCTGAACATTAAGCAACAAAATTTTTGTCATCAACCAACTTGGCTAATTGTTTTTTATGAGTTGATTCGGCGAAAGTAATTGCGCTTTTGCAGCTATCGCTTTATCGCGCTAGAAAGAGCACGTTCTAATTGACGTGCTGAATGTGCTGGAGGAGATCTTCACGTGTGCAATGAGACATAGAATGTGTGGATTTATTTCTCTTTGCCACTGGCTCCTCATGCACACCCATAAAATCTTAAGGTAGCATATTTCATATGATGAGTATGCACCTCAAATGTGCTAATCAACGTTTGGTTACAGGTTTATTATTGCCCTTGTGGTCGTAACTAGGATCTGAGATGTGCGGACCCTGCCCAATCCGAGCTGGATGTCGCAGATGAGGCGCAAGATGTAGCCAGTTTGTGAGAAAGGCGGAATCAGCACCTGTTTAATGCTGCTGAATTTTGCCAAGCCTTAAATTTTATGCTTACCATCATTATTAATGCTACGAGAATATGGCATCAGCTGTAAAGATTAGGTTGCAAGCGGGTTCTACTAATGGGTATACAATTCACCGCAGGCACTACCAAATTACCGGTGTCGTGTATCGATAGTTGAAAGAGCTAGGAAAATGCCTTTGCACAAATTTCTAATTAATGAATCTGGAAGGTGGGAGGCAACATAATAAGACGCGTGATATAGAATAACGGATTTCGTTCATGTGACTGCTGCGCGAGTGAAGTGAGATGAGAAATTGTGGTGTGGGAGAGCGAAATTTGATCAAGTGACTACTGTGTGCGTGGAGTGGAATTATAAAGTGTGGTGCACAATGATGGGGTTCGGTCATGTGACCACTGTGCAAGTAAAGATGTTCTCGTGAGCCATCTGATAGGAGGAGGGTTAGAGTCGTATATCAAACAGCGCAGCCATTCCAACTGCCTTTTCAAAAGAATCGGTGGTAAGATCCTTGACCTTTCGACCTAATCATGGAACACAATTTGCCGACAAATAATGCAGCACGGGGTTGTCTCTTTGTCATATCTACCACAATCTGCCACGGTGTTTAGCTAAGGGCAATCGTCGAGGTGGCTCTGCAAGTGGTCGAATGTGCAGGCTAGTAAAATGCATGCACTTCAGTTCAACCCTCTTCTCTTCCCCATAAATGACTGCACAAACATTGTAACCCATTTATCGACTAGACAAGATGGAAGTATTTAATTGACGATGATCCTAACAGGCAATAAGGTAAAGTGCTCACTACTGATGCAAGAGCAGTTTGATTTAAGAGAGATGGATGATGCTAAGAAGCGCAGCTTTTGCTTGAAATTCTTTGCTGGCTACGAGGAAGCTGTGTCGAAACTTTAGGTAAACTGCAAAAAACCACCAATTACTTGGGGCTCTAATACTCATGTCCGTGATAAAGGATCTAAGCAGAGGCCTATAGATCCCTCCATTAATCTTGAACCTTGAACGGCGACTGTACGGAGGAGAAAACTGGTGCTGTCCCATCAGTGCGGTGCGGTTGATTTGGAGAGTTGAATGGGTGAGATGTGGCGAGGAGGAGTGTCATCTTGGGAAGACGTGACGCTGTGTACTGGGAGACTTCGCGATTCTTAACTTCGTAGATGGCATTCATGCACGTCTAGGAGGGCTATAACAATCGAGGTCGAGGGTTGCACTAGTCAGCATTGAGGTTACGCCTCCAGAGAGAGGAATGCAAGTGACGTCTGGAAAAGGGTGATTTGTCAAAAGGTGTGCTTGTGAACCGTCCCACTTAACTGGTAAGCACTGTAAAGAGATATGATTTAACGAGGCTGTGACATTTTTGTAGAACGGATCTACCCCTTAACAGCATGTCGTGGCTAGGGCTGTGAAACTCGCCCGCGTTAATTGCACTCATCTTTACTGGTAATTGGATTTGGTGCGCAATGCATTGTAAATAATCTCCATTGAGTAGTTTATCTCTATATTCACTTACTCAGATTGTGGTTAGGGAGCAATGACCGCGATTATTCTACTGCGATTTGCAAAATACCTTGTCCCATCTTTCATTGAAGTACTTGTGAGCGTCGCATTAGGATAAAGGGGGATGATCGCACAAATGGGATTGCATATAAACTGATTAATAAACAACGAGAAAATGCACAGTGAATGCACAGAGGTGTGGAGGATTCGTGTCGTGATTTTGGGCAAACTGCGAAGAAAGGAACTACTAGACACCAAACTGCATGTGCCTATGAGGCAATAAACGGACGGAGAACTCAGAGACTCCTTTGCCATGAATGCACAGGGATTGCAATATCGAACCAATCACTCTATACCAAACAGCCCGTGTCCTACCATATTTCCATTTGCCTTTGCGATTCATAAATTATAAGCACTCTACAATGGCATTCCTAACGCTCCTTTCAAGCGTCTCATCACGACACCGATTATTCGTGTATGCTTTTGCGAATGGCATGTTTATTAGTGAAATCTTTCGGCCACCTGAGCTATGCAGCTTACGTTCCCTTTTCATAGCATCGTATTTGACTTTCTGTCCTTCTCACAGCACAGAATTTTTCGCTTTGTAGGCCTCAACCCTGCCCAATCCGAGCTGGATGTCGCAGATGAGGCGCAAGATGTAGCCAGTTTGTGAGAAAGGCGGAATCAGCACCTGTTTAATGCTGCTGAATTTTGCCAAGCCTTAAATTTTATGCTTACCATCATTATTAATGCTACGAGAATATGGCATCAGCTGTAAAGATTAGGTTGCAAGCGGGTTCTACTAATGGGTATACAATTCACCGCAGGCACTACCAAATTACCGGTGTCGTGTATCGATAGTTGAAAGAGCTAGGAAAATGCCTTTGCACAAATTTCTAATTAATGAATCTGGAAGGTGGGAGGCAACATAATAAGACGCGTGATATAGAATAACGGATTTCGTTCATGTGACTGCTGCGCGAGTGAAGTGAGATGAGAAATTGTGGTGTGGGAGAGCGAAATTTGATCAAGTGACTACTGTGCGCGTGGAGTGGAATTATAAAGTGTGGTGCACAATGATGGGGTTCGGTCATGTGACCACTGTGCAAGTAAAGATGTTCTCGTGAGCCATCTGATAGGAGGAGGGTTAGAGTCGTATATCAAACAGCGCAGCCATTCCAACTGCCTTTTCAAAAGAATCGGTGGTAAGATCCTTGACCTTTCGACCTAATCATGGAACACAATTTGCCGACAAATAATGCAGCACGGGGTTGTCTCTTTGTCATATCTACCACAATCTGCCACGGTGTTTAGCTAAGGGCAATCGTCGAGGTGGCTCTGCAAGTGGTCGAATGTGCAGGCTAGTAAAATGCATGCACTTCAGTTCAACCCTCTTCTCTTCCCCATAAATGACTGCACAAACATTGTAACCCATTTATCGACTAGACAAGAAGAAGCATTTAATTGACGATGATCCTAACAGGCAATAAGGTGGATTGCTCACTACTGATGCCAGAGCAGTTTGATTTAAGAGAGATGGATGATGCTAAGAAGCGCAGCTTTTGCTTGAAATTCTTTGCTGGCTACGAGGAAGCTGTGTCGAAACTTTAGGTAAACTGCAAAAAACCACCAATTACTTGGGGCTCTAATACTCATGTCCGTGATAAAGGATCTAAGCAGAGGCCTATAGATCCCTCCATTAATCTTGAAACTTGAACGGCGACTGTACGGAGGAGAAAACTGGTGCTGTCCCATCAGTGCGGTGCGGTTGGTTTGGAGAGTTGAATGGGTGAGATGTGGCGAGGAGGAGTGTCATCTTGGGAAGACGTGACGCTGTGTACTGGGAGACTTCGCGATTCTTAACTTCGTAGATGGCATTCATGCACGTCTAGGAGGGCTATAACAATCGAGGTCGAGGGTTGCACTAGTCAGCATTGAGGTTACGCCTCCAGAGAGAGGAATGCAAGTGACGTCTGGAAAAGGGTGATTTGTCAAAAGGTGTGCTTGTGAACCGTCCCACTTAACTGGTAAGCACTGTAAAGAGATATGATTTAACGAGGCTGTGACATTTTTGTAGAACGGATCTACCCCTTAACAGCATGTCGTGGCTAGGGCTGTGAAACTCGCCCGCGTTAATTGCACTCATCTTTACTGGTAATTGGATTTGGTGCGCAATGCATTGTAAATAATCTCCATTGAGTAGTTTATCTCTATATTCACTTACTCAGATTGTGGTTAGGGAGCAATGACCGCGATTATTCTACTGCGATTTGCAAAATACCTTGTCCCATCTTTCATTGAAGTACTTGTGAGCGTCGCATTAGGATAAAGGGGGATGATCGCACAAATGGGATTGCATATAAACTGATTAATAAACAACGAGAAAATGCACAGTGAATGCACAGAAGTGTGGAGGATTCGTGTCGTGATTTTGGGCAAACTGCGAAGAAAGGAACTACTAGACACCAAACTGCATGTGCCTATGAGGCAATAAACGGACGGAGAACTCAGAGACTCCTTTGCCATGAATGCACAGGGATTGCAATATCGAACCAATCACTCTATACCAAACAGCCCGTGTCCTACCATATTTCCATTTGCCTTTGCGATTCATAAATTATAAGCACTCTACAATGGCATTCCTAACGCTCCTTTCAAGCGTCTCATCACGACACCGATTATTCGTGTATGCTTTTGCGAATGGCATGTTTATTAGTGAAATCTTTCGGCCACCTGAGCTATGCAGCTTACGTTCCCTTTTCATAGCATCGTATTTGACTTTCTGTCCTTCTCACAGCACAGAATTTTTCGCTTTGTAGGCCTCAACATTAGTGAGAGAAGTTGATGCCTCCATTCATCATAAACCAGTCATATCTTGCTCCGCATTTGTGACATCCAGTTTAGAAGCAGGGTCCACGTATCTCTAATTCTGTTTACAACTACAAGGGCAATAATAAACGTGCAACTTAACGTTGATAAGCACATTTGATATTCATGCTCACCATATAAAATATACGAAATGGGGATTTATAGATCGGTACGAGGAAACGGTGACGGATGGAAATAAAATCACACACCCTCCATCACATTATGCACGTCAATTAGTGTGTGCTTTTACCAGTGTAAAATACCAATGATTGCTAAGGCGCAAATTATTTTGCTGAAATAACTGAAAGAGTAGGTGGCTAGGTGCTCAATGACTAAAAGTTGCTTTGATTAATTGTTTGAAAAGCTACTTACTTGAGGCCAAAATCATAGGTGGAGAAGAATCGTAGACCGTTGGTGCGACCAATTCGCCGGTGCCCACATCACTCTTATAAACTGTGGTTGTTCCGCCGTCTAGACAGCCGATATGAGAGTCGGTAGGGGTCATGGACGTGAATGTACCTGGAAATCTTTTCCAAATTCAGCGAGAGAATGTGTCAACCCTAAGAAAATCGATTGTCGCACAATAATTACCAGGGTTTGATATTATTGTTCGAATGTGGGAAGAGTTAATAAGCAGTTATGATTGGCCAAAATGAATGAGGCTGTGTAGTAGTGCCAGGTAGGGCAGCTGCCAAGAGCATCATAAAGATGAAAATCAACAAAAATTTATGCACGGAACATGCAGACAGTGAGGTGTAGTCAGACGTTGTCCACAGCATTTAGAACAGCAGAAGCGAGGCCAATGACGAGGCGTTTCATGAACCACATATAACACGCTAGCTGCTTGTTGCTCTAAAATAACGAACAATGCTGGAATGTGGACTAGGATATGAATTGTCGAATCGTTGCAAGACATCAATACTTCCTTGTAGACGCACCTAAATAAGCAGCCATTCGATGTTGGAGCAGTTTATCCGACAATCTTGCAAATGCTGTTGTTTCAGTTATTGCTCTTCTACTGGTGCTTTAAAAGCTCTCTTATTAGGAACTAGAAAAACACATGGTGCTGCGATGACGGTTAGCCAAAAATTGGTCCACAAACGTGTGGCCAGGCATCGTTAGGTGGACGAAATGTACTAGTTCTGCATCCCATCACTCAGTCCTCAATTGTGAGTGTGGTGTCTAGGGATTCCCTCAAAGACAGACGGAGGTATGGTGCTTAAGCAAAATGCATGTATTTGTCAGACGGAAAGGAATTGGGCTGTTGGCATGTCCCGGATTCCAGTCCACACAGCACAAGCAATGCGACCAAATCAGGTGGCCTTAAACGAGAATGGCAATCAAGCAAATGCATGCCTAGCCGCTCATTTGGGTAAACATATCGCATCAACCATCATTGCGGAATCATTGCTAGAGGAGAACATCCACGAGCCGATCGTGACAGTCATCAATATGTAATGCAAGTGTCGAGGTACTTGATCGCAATTTCGATGAACCTGCTTTGCGATTCTGCTGGATCTAGCATATCGTTTGTTTTGCAACCAATTTCGGAGACGAAGGCACGTGCCTAATCTTATCGGCATTAAAATAGAAGATGCTGTGCAACTAGTGGTAAAATTGTGCAGAAGAACAATGGTGTGCGATGATCCTTGCGCCCAAATGAAACACTTTGAGGTGTGCATGGTAAAATCTCACCTGCGACTGAGGGGATCTGTCATTTCCATTAACACAATGCACCACAGTCTCCGCTCCTGCTGGTGACATGAAAACTTGGGTGCGGATGTTATCAGGCAAGTGGTAATTTGCCCATTCGCACTTCTTTGCCTTCCCTTGAACCACACACTTTTGCATATTCAGTGTGTTTTAACTTTACCGGACTTTCTGTTCCCCCACCTTCGAAGGAGAGGTAGAGACTAACTCAAGTAAAGATGGCAGATGCAAAGCATAGTATGTACTGCAACTTAAAAGACAAATGGTACGACTGGAAGCAAACAAGTAGTTTGAATTGGTGGTTAGTTATCAGCATGGTAGTACCGACCGCTAATTTGAGTCTTACACCCACTGGCTGATCGGTATGTGGAAGGGGATTTTAATGCAGTTTACACTAATGTGCGTGTGCAGATAGCAACACAAGGCTCGGAGTGTTCAACAAATGAAATGGAAGCAGATATGCCACACCACATCGATGTGGAACAACATGAATGGAAATGTAGAGTTCGAGTCATCGTTTGAAATGTCAACTAGTATATTGAAGCCCGTCTCATCAGCACAACATTGCAGAACACGTCTACTCATGCTGTCACAGTGGAGGAACTGCATGGACTATTGCTCTTGCATACATTGAAGGTACGTGATTAAAGAAATCACACAGGAGCCTAACCGAAGTTGCAAACGTGATTTGGTGGAGGGAGTGCTTTAGCTGCTCAACGTAAAGTTCAACCAATTGCATACCGCTCCCGACCAAGTTGAGTGAGCTAAGAGTAGGAATGTGTCGATTAGTACCACTGCTTGTCCAATCTTGCTGCATCAGTATTATAGGGACTGCAATATGACTTTGTGCCCGTGGGCGATGTAATTATTATTGCTTCACATTACTAGCCAAAGATCATAGGAGGCGAATGGAAATTAAAGTATGAACGATGGAGCGGTCGTCATTGAGTGTACCACTAATTGTACTGCTATCTTTGAAATGGAGATTTTGTTCCGTAGATAATAGTGGACGCAAACCTGTTAACATTATTGACTTAGTTGTGAGTGATGAAGTCTTTTTAGACTAAGTAAACGCCAGTGTCATTTGGTTTTATTTCTACTTCAAATTCCTACTAATTAAGGTGGGAAATGCATCACGGCATTGATGAGCGTTGTTGGGACGGGTGTGTGACAATATGAGCAGTCAAGCACGCTGAACAATGCTGAATTATCTGCGATTGGCGTGTTAACACGCATTTTGGTTATGAAAATCGGTTGCGCCCTTATTTTCTCCGTGGGCGCAAGGGAGTGGTTTCGCGGTAGCCGTGTTCTTGCTGAGCAACAACAATCATCAAACATCCTTTGGGATTAAGAAAGATGCGGTTATAAGTTTAAAATTTATCAGGACTTTACTGAAACTCAGCTTGATTTTTGAAAGGGCGTTAATATAACTTACTTATCCGTATGTGCTGCATAAAAGCATCATTCACTTGACAGCTTTGCGTAACTTCACCACATCAATTAATGTAGCAGGATTCTCTTTTCTACTGCATTCATTCGATGAATGATTGATCCCGCATTTATCTGCCACAGACTGTATCATTGAGACACACAGTGACGTACACCAAAATACAAGTCCTCAAGCTTCGGGTTGATTTCCTTTTGTTTCTTACCTAGTTACTCTGAGTAGCATTTCTATGCTTCGCAATCGTAAACTACGCCATGCATGAATGTGGCCACGAACGGACAGCAAGATTTTGGCAGAGCACAGATGCTAACCCTTGTTTTGAGTGCTCTCATTGGCTTATTTGTGATTTGTCAGTGTTGCAATGCCGCCGGGAAAAGAAAAAAAATGAATTTTTAGCCAATAAATTACGCTGTTCAGATCAATGAGAAATTGATAACGCAGAGTCTCTTATTTAACGCCATGTGGGAGTGTCCGTATAAAGAAGAGATTTTGCGTAGTTAGGTGTAACGCTGTTAGGTAATTCTTTTTAATGCTCTAATGCACGCGAATGTCAAGTCGACTGCCAGAGTTAGCACAAGGAATTAAAAATCTTTAGAGGTTATTCGCACAATTCGTAGTCAAGTTAGCTTTGCTACCGCTTCCGTAGTCACTAGAGTCGATCGCCCTTTCCCTGGCACTGATGTGCATTGCCATTACTGCTTGGCCTCTCAACCGAATGCTGCCTTACATACTCAGGCCATGAAGAAGGCAGAATAAATCTGAAGTCAAAAGTAGAACTACATAGCAGAAGTGGGTGCATCTGGAAGTGTACGTTCTTAAGCCCCTTTTGATGCACAAATGGCTCGCTTGAGCGGAAGAAATGGAATTGAGGAAACACGTATTTAAATGCCGACTAACAGACATTCCAATCTGTTGTTTCGTGTAGTGGAGCCATACAGCCTGACGGAGAAGTTAAGATAAATTTCGGAGACCGCATCCTGCCGACTTGTTGGTTGAAACACGTTGGAATGCTTAAAGAGTGTTTTACTATACGGTGGCATTGTATGCGCCAGCACAAGTCTGTCCAGCTTCTCAGATGAAATATGCTGCACAGGTGTACTATGCAAGGCGCAATATTCGAGGAGTTGTGTGGTGTAATGAGTGTGGTTCCAGGATGCTGAAATACACTGCTCTATTTCCAATTTTACTCCTACAGACTGCGGGGTGCCTTTTTGTGAGGTAAATCGGCAATCACACCATTCAGTCTAGAAAACGAATGAATTTGCCGTGAGAGTCTTACCTCCGCGGTCGGCTCCTTCACAAACACTTCCACCTTTTGAAAGAGAGGAAGGTGCATCTTTCATTAAGAGCTTGAGATCCTCCGTCGCGTCCTACTGATAATGTATTCGAAACAGCAGATTTTGATGGGTTCGTCCATTTATGGTGAGGAGAATGAACGTCATTAATTGGCACGTAAATGTATTTTAGGAGGAAGAATAAGGGATGATAGATTGCCTGTTAGTGCTTTGGTGTCCCAATCATTGAGTTGGTTTTCAATGGATGGCAAAATGAGGCTGATAATTTGTGTGGCCTAGAAGTATCGCTGGACTACAGGTTGAACAAACGACTGACGCAAGTTGGGAGAATGCGGAAATATCTGGCATCAAATATCTATTACATCTCAGTTAACACTATGATTTATTAAGGCCACATTAAATGCATAACACAGAATGAGTTCGCAATATTTCGGCAGATGCACAAAATTTGAAAAGATATGTTGACTTCTAAAATTGGAAGCAATCGAACCTGAGAAATCAACTAATGCCAATTGTCACAAATGCCTGACAAGTTGAGCTGCACCTATGATAGCAACCTCTTCTTGCAAAGTGAGACTGGATGAGAAGACGTTGCTACTTCAACATTTATTTAGGTGTTATCTTAGCTACTCTGCTAAAATGAGCCCAATTCTGTGAGTGAAGATAGCATTAATTTGAGATCAATCAACACTTTGAGCACAGACACCTAGTCCAACTAGCACCAACCCGCTATGCCTTAGTGGCCGATCTAGCAGGCTGATCTGATCGAATTACTAATGAGCGGCCTTATGAAGTAAAGTCTGTTTCTGCTGACATCACTTTAGTAGTTGGTCTCTTGTCAGCCCCGAACCAACGGGTGGCACATGATGCCTCCGGTAATTTGTACGCCGACTCCTCAATGATATCAATCATTAGATCTATGCTAATTCCTTAAATACAAATAAACTCGAAAGTTATTCTTTTTCTAAATAAAGGCGTTAGTTATTGTGTGTCCAAATCTGTTGAAAATGATGTGATAGAAAGGCTTGAAAGCAGCACTGATTGCTTTTGGCTAAAGTTTTGTCGACAACAGTTATCCGGCTTGGAAAAGAATCCTGGGCAGTGTTACTTCGTGAATTGTAACTGAGTAGGAGTTCCAGGGTGCTCACATGAAGCAGCATTACCCATACACTTTCACATACAGGCACGTGAAATTCAATCTGAATTTGTACAATGATAAAGGAAACATCCTTTTTTGTCTTTTAAAGAACAGGGTGGCAAGAAATGGGCTTTGTGACCCAAACACGGAATAAATTTTCGACTCTCTGGAGCCGGCACGAGGATGCCACGTCACCGTTCCTACTGCCGTCTATCATGATGTTTAGCTAAGGCTACTGATCAGGTGCGATATACAAGTGTTGGGAGGTACAGCTAATGAAATGGAAACCATTCATTTCATTCGTTTCCCGTCTACATAAGCAGCTGCATGAAAGGTTTTACCCATTTGTCGATAAGGCAATGTGAAGGTGTTGAGAATACGATGCTCCTAACAGACTGGAACACGAGGGATAGCAGAGACTGATGGACATAGCATTTGTTTGAAAGTTGTTGCTATTTACAGAGGAACTTTGCTTGAGTTTCTGACAAACTGCACACAATGCAAATCCCAAAGACTCTGACACCCACTTCTATGAAACAGTAATTAAGCTTAGCTACATTCGCAGTCTTTATTAATGCTTCGCTAATGCAGATCCGATGGTTCGAAGAGTGGAAACGGTGAGATGTGGCGAAGGATAGTATTATCTAGGAGAGACAAAGCGCCATGCGCCTGGCGACATCGCGATTCTTGAATTAGTTCACACTATTTGTGTACTTCTAACAGGGCTGTAATTAGCAAGACCTTAGGATGTGCTAGATATCACGACGATTACCCTAACGTGGTGAAAGTGGGGAATGTTGAAAAGCGTGCAGATAATTAGTTTAATTTGGCTGAAGGGAATCGAAAAGGAATATAATGTGATAGACCTTTGACGACTTCGACTTATCGGATAAGGCCACAAAATCTGTCCACATGAATCACAGCTACCTTTAGAGATCGGTTTTTATACATAATAAATCACTTGTGCATGTTCTCAAAAAATTTGCGTTAGTTTATTTTCATAAACTCGAACGTGGCTAGAACTAATGACCATGATTATTTTGATGTCAGGTACATAGATTAGTATAGTCAGTGCATTCGTATGTTTATCCTCTCTACCACTGCAAAATATCAATAGATGCTAAAACGCCATTTCGTTGCTGAAAAAACGCCAAAAGGTAAAATCACTAAGAAAAATAGCACTCATATGGGGTTTAGATGATAGGCGAGAACGATATGTAGATCGCTGGTTAATATATTTCGGCCTTTCGCCTAACAGTCGCATAAATTTGATTTTTCGGTCACCACGACGGCCAGCAGAAGAGCTGCTAAAATTCATGAGCTTGAAATCACTAAGAAATTCTGTTTAAAGTCACCTAATAAAGATGCCGATTTCAGATAACTTGATCGTTGTACAATGTTCGCTGAAGGCTGGAACTATTTTACTATTGCAAAAAAAATTTAATGAACAAACATAAGGCGCCAACTCAAAGTAGGATGGATTATTGGGCTTGGTAAAGAGGCCACCAAGAGAACCTCAACGATAGGGTTTGATAAGAAATCTGCACACGGAGCTTACGGGAAATGAAGCGTAGTCAGGCGTTCGTCACAGCGGTGAGAACCAAAGGAGCGAGGTCACTAACGAGACAAATGATGATGCATACGAAGATTTTTACCATCTAGCCGATCGAGTAGTCTTACATTCCTTGAAACGCACAAGACATGCTGGTACTTTGTTGCCTAAAAATAACAAAGAGTGCAAGAACTTGCATTAAGGTTTTAACTGCAATATATCTTTAAGGAATTAAGATTGCCCTACAGTTGTGATTAAATAAGCATTGTAATAAAATTTGGGCAGTGTCCTGAAAATTCGCTTACTCAGCACTAATTGTAGCCGAAACTCGCAGCCAACCAAAGTATTGCATAGTCGCTCCCCTATACTGAACGTCGTCTTCAGCACTCACATTGGTAAACGATTCGCGTCAGCCATGATGGCGAAATCATTGCTGGAGGAAAACATTCATGAGCCAATCCTACCAGTCATCTAGGCTCTATGCAATTGGGGGTGTACTTGACTGCAATGCCACTGAACCTATTAGACAAATCTGCCGGCTCATTCGGAAACTGATTTTGAAGACAGGAGAATTCGTCGACTATCACATGTGTCCAGAAGTGGACGTTTGATCGTGGGTCTATAGTCAGCTTTCCAAAAAGCAATACACGACTTAGCACAGTTTGATTGAGATAGTTTAACGTACCTTCACATTAGCGACTTCCTTAGACAGTTATGACAAGGAAACTGCGCGACACTTCTCCACACGGTTTACGACTAGTGTCGTTTTCTGAGTTGGCAGCTTCCTTATCGAAAAAGAGACGTCATTCTCAGTTCTTCTGTTATTTTGGCGTCAGCAATTCTCTCATCCATAGCTCATGTTTCCTTTCCCAGCGCCAAATTTTCTTCCATAGGCGATATAAATTAGGACAAAATTCCCCAAATTTCAGTTGGGCTTTCCGATGTTACCAATGCAGTGTCTCGACTTTCTTGAAGACAAAGAAAGCACAACACTTGAGCGGGATGTACATATTTAGCCAACGAAGGGGGATTGGGACTGCCTGGCACGGCACAGCAAAGGTAGCATGGTCATTCGAGTGAACGTAAGCGAAAGCGACAGTCAAACAAACAATACACCGGAGTGGGTCACCAAACAAGTGACAGGTCTTGTCCGAAAGTACATTCGCGAGTGTTACGCTGCGCAGGAGTGAGTGCGAAAAAGTGATTACAAGCAACTCCGTGGCAAGAAATTATACGCTGACACGAGCAACCCGAACGTATTATTTCCAGCGCTTTAAGAGCTGAAGCACCTTGTCCTGAATTGAGAGATAACATTTACAGTTTACAAGCATTCTCCTAAAGGTATATTTACGTTGCCTTGGCTTTGGAGAAGGGTGTAGGAAACACAAAAATAATTTCTAATCTTACCAATAACCCTAATTAAGACACTCATTTTCAACGCATTGCTTTTGTGTTGTGATGCAGCAAGGCAAAAAAGTGTGAAAATGAGTTGCTTGCTCGACCGACTGGCACTGGCTTACCAGTGGACTTGTTGTAACACTGCCTGTGCTCCTTAATGACTCCTTCAGGTGATGGCTAGTAATGACTTTTCGTTGGATTTGCTCTACTTATATTCGTATGCCTACTTCGGCTTGGCGATAGAGATCTTGACGTATGCATGCAAAGGAATGCAATGAATGCAATTCGAAGAGTTGTAAAACAGAACAACGCCGTCATCTCCCACAGCTACTGCCTTTATTGAGTTTCCCCTCACCCAAGCTTGCTATTTTGCCCGTCACTCTGTCCAGATTACTAGTTTGAGTATGAATTACTTCGATGTGTTTTTCTCCGCGGTCAACCAAAATCCGTTATTCCAAGTCAGCATAAACAACTTATGCTTCACGCAGATCCAACAAAACACATGCTTGATAAAATTTTCGGCTGGCGTTGCGATTTTAAAATGCAACATTATACAATGAGCATGTTTAAGGTATCTCGTTTTAAATAGCTAAGGTTTTAAAGCGTAATTTCTCAGCAGCAAAGCATTAGCGCTTTTGTTTACTATAATGTCAGTGAGTCTACCGTCAAGATACAACCGTGAGGTTGCATTCACTATCAATCACAAGGATCAGAGAGGATTTTGATTTAATGGTCGTCTTTTCACAATGCTCTTGAGGCTTGAACTTGCAAGTTCTCACTTGTCTGAAACATTTTTGCTAATCTTTTTATGCCGCCAGCAGAAGTGAAGAGTGTATTATATTACGTTAATGAAAATGACAGATTCTCCAACTGCAGGTGAAATCCACCATAAACAGCTCAAAGTTTCCATTTCGGAGCAAGGATCTCAGCACGCTATAGTGATTCTGTTCAATTTTGCCATCGGTTCTCTCCGTTTCCTCGATTTTAATGCCAATGAGATTAGACACGTGCCGCAATCTCCGAAATCGGTTCCGAACAGGGCGAAATACTAGACTAAGCAGAATAGCAAAGCAGCTTCATTGAAATTGCGATCAAGTACCTCCTCACTTGCATTAAATATTGATGACAGTCGCGATTGGCTGGTAAGTGTTCTCCTCTAGTAATAATTTCGCAATGATAACTGATGCGATGTGTTCACCGAAAAGAGTGGTTGGGTATGCATTTGCTTGACTGCCATTCTCGTTTAAGTTACTTGAATTGGCCGCTTTGCTTGTGCTGTGTGGACTTGAATCTAGGCCATACCAACAGCTCAAATCCTTCCCGTCTGACAAAAATATGTTTTCTGCTTAAGTACTATGCCTTCCTCTGTCTTTAAGGAAGTCCTGAGATGCTACACCCACTAATGGGGACTGAATGATAGGGGCATAGTACTAGACAATTTTCGGATGAAGATACATCTCACAGTAGCCTATTTCGTCTGCCCAACGAGGCATGTTTGCAAAATCGCAGACCAATTTTGTAGCAATAAATAGATAGCATGTTATGTGTGGTTCAAGGGATGCAAAGATACTTGATAGGTTTGACGGCTTCCGTCTTCCTACGCATCACCTCCCTAGTCAGCGTCCTCGATCTAGTGGTTCTCGACGCTGTGGCCATCGTCTGTCTACTCCTCGTTGTCTGCACGTTCTGCGCATAATTTTTTTGCTGATTGACGACTTTAAGGTGCTCTTAGCAGCTGCTCTCCCTGGAGCTGCAAACCAGCCGCATTTAAATTGAAAAACTTTTTTGTTTATTGAAATTTACTAAATTTGCGTAATAGTATCTAATTTTTGCGAATATTGTAAGGCAATCAATTTTCTTAAGGTTGACATATTCTCTAGCTGAGGTTGGTAAATATATATTTAGATATTTTCACGTCCATGACTCCCATCGACTCTCACGTTGGCCATCTAGACGGCCGAACAGCCACAGTTTGTGAGACTGATGTGGGCACCGTCGAAATAGTCACACCAACGGTCTACGACTCTTCCGCACTTATGATTTAAGCCTCAACTAGGCGGCTTTCTAAAAATATTACTTAAAGCAAGCAGCCTTTTATTTTGGTTATTTCAGCAACAAAATATTGCGCCTCAGCACTCATTGGTAATTTACACTGGTAAAAGCATGCACCAATTGACGTGCATAATGTAATGGAGGAGATCTTCAAGTGTGTAATGAGATACAGGGCGTGTGGTTTTAGTTCCATTCGCCACCGTTCCCTCATACCTATCCATAAAATCTTATTTCGTATGTATCATATTATGAGCATAAAGCTCAAATATGCTTATTAACGTTAAGTTGCACGTTTATTATTGCCCTTGTAATCGTAAACAGAATTAGAGATATGTGAGCCCCGCTTTTTAAACTGGATGTCACAAATGTGGAGCAAGATATGACTAATTCATAATGAATGGAGGCATCAACTTCTCCTCACTAATGTCGAAGTTTGTAAAGCAATAAATTCTGTGCTGTGAGAGGAACAGAAAAGTTAAATAAGATGCTACGACAAGGGGACGTGAGCTGCAAAGCTCAGGTAGCCAGGAGCTTCTACCAATGAACACACCACTCGCAAGTGCACGAACGAATAATGGATGTCGTGAAGAAATCTTTTAAAAGAGCATTGAAAATGCCGTTGTAATATGTTTCCAATCAATATATGCAGAAGGCGAAGGGAAACATCGTACAATGAGGACTGGTTAGTACGGAGTAATGGGTCTCAGCCATGTGACCTCTGCTCAATTGTTGCAAAGGAGCCTCTGAGCTCTCTGCTTAATTGTTTTCCCATAGGCGAATGCATTTTGGTGTTTCCTGACTCCGCGGTTCGTACGAAATTACGGCACGACAACTCTATGCCTTTTTACATTTGATGAGCATTTTTGCACTATTTATCAATGATTTTATATGTAAACCTATTTGTGCAATCATCACTTTTATCATAATGCGACGCTCACAAGCACATTCGAATAACCATGGTCATTGTTTTCAGACCGTAATCCAGGGGAGTGAAAATGAAAATAAACTATTTAATGAAGATTAATTACAAGTAATTTGTTGAGTGCCAAACTCTATTCCTTTTTAGGACGTTGCTTACATTCCCCTCTCCAGAGGCATAATTTTGTTGCCTGTTACAGTCCTCTTAGACGTGCATGAATGGCATCTACCAAGTCAGGAGTCACGATGTCTCCGGATGCACAGCGCTTCGTCTTCCCAAGACAATACTCCTCTTTTGCACATCGCATCGATTCCAATCTCTAATGCGACCTGCCTGCACCAGTGGACTAACTCCAAAGACCCTAAAAGTAGCCTCCTTTAAATCTCTTCTCCTCCATGCAGTCGCCGTTCAAATTACAAGATTGATGGAGGAATCTCTGAGCCTCTGCTCAACTCTTGTTTCACAGACATGAGTATTAGAGCCCAAGTAGTTGCCTTATCTGTAGTTTACCTAAAGTATCGACAGCTTCTTTATGGCTAGCAAAGAATTTCAGGCAAATGCTATGCTTCTTAGCATCCTCTATTTCTCTCGAACTACAATTCACTGACTTTAGTAGCGAGCAAATCCACTTTATTGCCTGCTAGGAACATTGTCTTCTCAATACTTCCATCTTGTTATATCAAATAATGGATGAAACTTTATGCATGTCCACCTCGATGATTTCCCTTAGCCAATTACCATGGTAGATTGTAGCGGATATGACAAAGGGATAGGCTTGTGCGCTATTAATTGTCGGTGAAATGCATCTTATGATTTGATGAAATGTCAAATGTCTTACCACCCCTTCTTTGAAAAGGCAAGTAGAATAGTTGATTATTTAATGTACGATTTTAACTCCCATCCTATCAAATATTTCAAAAGAAAATCTTTTACACGGAGTCGCATGATTGAAATCTATTACAGGTCACCACAATTTATTGTTTTATCCCTTGCACACAGTAGTCACCTAATTAAAGTGTAACTTCAGGTGGAATTGTCTTGGCATGGCGATGTTGCCTAGCCTGTAGAGAATCATTGAGTTGAACATCAGTTTCTGGATTCTACCCTGTGATGTTGGGGTAACTGAAGTGTGATGAGGATGCCGTACGGACTCTTAATGAGGCAAAGAGGTCACAGAATAAGGCAGAGCGGTGCTTGCAGTCAAGTATATTGGTAGAGCCAACGATGGTGGCAACTAAAGCAACTGTTGCTTGTGAGGTGCTAGTGAAATACGTGTTTCCGTTTGTTACGATGCCTAATTGTACTGTTGATGCGCTAGGCACAACTTGACACCCATTTCCATCTTCTTATGGTGTCTGCTTAATAAAATGGAGAAGTGAGAAACTCTTGACAAAAATGGTAACGGCAGGAGTTAGTAATACGGTCCCAATGACGCCAAAGTCATTGGCTCAAACTTTCTGTCCTCACTGTGACATGAACAATTCTTGGCACTGGTTATGTTGCTGATCTAAAATAAAGGCAAATACACCTAAGTGCCTAACAGTCTGGCATTATATAGCTTTCCAGCGGAAGTCATTAACAAACAATCAAATGTTTTGAAATTAAATGTGTGGTGATGCAAAATGATAGTTTGCTATTAACAGGCCTTCGACAAATATGGGAGAGAATGTGGTTTACCTTCAGCACCTCCTATCTGTTTGTTTTATTCGCAGCCATACACGTTGTCAAATTTGCCCACTGTGAGAAGGTATATGCAAATTCTGAACTAATCTTTTCTGATGTTTTCATGCAGGCGGGTGGTGATGGATATTGCAGTTGATATTTTACTGAATTTCCGACTATGCCACATCACATGTGGAAGAGGGAACTTTAAGCTAACGTAGAAAATGAAAGTGTTGCCCAACGTCAGAGTAAACAATGAATACTGATTTGGATACAGAAGTTGCAGCCCATATAAACTTTGATGGAACGCGAAATGGAAATGTTAGCAAGCAAAGATGGCCCGGTGTTTCATAGCCAACTATCCAATGGCAGGTATTATCGGCGTTTGGTTTAATTTGGGCTCTATAGTTTAGAACGCGCGGAATTGGTGTGGTGCTGATCCATTTGACGCCTTTAAAATGCTTACTAATTGAAGCAAGTAACTGTAGCTCCATAGTTTTTAATCACCAAATACTGTAAGCATCGCATTCTAGCAGTGAGACAGAGACTCAGTTAACAGTTGTGAGCATTCATCCGAGCTCCATAGTCACATGGCATAAAGTGATAATCTATTTAAAGAATGCGGAAACATAATCTGTGCTACTGAAAAAAACAAATAAGTGAATGACAACAAATCAGTGAATAAATACGAAAGCAAATTTAATTGATTTTCGGTCCTACGATCTTTCAGATGGTTTAAATTGGCAACGGTCCTCTAAGCTTCTGTGCTGTTTTACCAAAATAGGCTAGCATTGAATTTGTCTCACGTGCACAGATATTTTGTCCTTCCTAATGCTCTTAAAATTCTTTATTTGCAAAAAATACCATTAAAATAAAGGCACTAAATCAAATAGTTTGCGAAGCAAATTGCTGATTAAAATATTTTTCAGCGTCTACCTTAAAATTAGCGGTGCGGAGTAAGGCAGACTACTACATTTTAGTTGTTTCAATAAATAGACTGAAGCGCCATTATGCCCAGCATATTATTAATTCCATTGATGTAGGCAATCATGCTATCGGTTAAGAAGGAGGCATGCACGCATCTGTTGTTGAAAGAGGTGAGTAAAGCAGGTGGAAATAAGGGGTGTGTTGAAGCGGTAACGATTTAACTGGCTCAGTCTCTTACTTATAAGAGCTTCAGTCGGTCTGGAATAAGGGAAAAGGTTTTTGAATGTAAGGGACCCAACTCAGTGACATATAACGTGCTAACTTCTACTATGGACAAACGCGAAGTAGGCTAATAGGTGGAAAATGTAAGTGGGAGAGAGCATTCCGATTCAGCGAAATCCACAAGGTGTTTACATAGGCGAAATAAGAGCACTGAGCACTCACGAACAGATGTGGCCACAGAGCGGAATTCCTTGCAACGTATTCTTCTGCCAGACCACTACAAGAGGGAGCGACATCACGCACACTATATAAGGAAACGGAATCCCACCTAACACAACGTTGTACGACACGAATTGGGTACCTATTGAAACGCATATGCCCAGCATTTGCTCCCGGGTATCTGAGCAGACTTTTAATGCCTCATACCACTTCACCACATGCTAACACGAAGCACAAACAAGAGCAAGAACACGAGCAATGTACCACAATGATGGCAAACTATCAACGCGATGATCGAAGTTGAG
Source organism: Taenia hydatigena (assembly GCA_036345935.2). Lineage (NCBI taxonomy): Eukaryota > Metazoa > Platyhelminthes > Cestoda > Cyclophyllidea > Taeniidae > Taenia > Taenia hydatigena. The sequence continues at coordinate 24,124,264 of JADWOT020000001.1, read as the reverse complement.
GCATCCGTCCCGCCACTAATATATAAAAGTAACTTAGGAAAATAGGGGATGAACTTAATAAGATAAATCAGTGCATAACGAGTTTAAATTTTGTGTACATATGCAAATTTAATGCAGTAAGTAATTGAAGGACAGTCATCTAATCAGTGGAGAATTCCCCACAATGACAGTGAGTTAGCTGATTTGCTTGAATAACTTCGTGTGAGATCACAGTCTAATCACATGCAGGATGGTGGGCTTGTATGAGCCACTCACACTGGCTGCAACGTGGCAGTCGCGTCGTGTGGTCATCGTCACACTCACGGTCGGTGGAATAAGCGATGGATGAGTCGTTCAATATCCATTCACAGAGAAACGATCAGCCATCAGCTAAGAATAATATTTTGAACTGCGAGACATGTGGACAATCGACAAATAGTGGTGTATACTTCAGTTCTTCTGTTATAAGATATCAACAATGCTCTCGTCTAGAGCATATGCGATTCATTCACACCGCCAATGTCAATCATGTGCGACATAAATCAGGATAGCATTTCTCTGAACCTGCATCTACTTCTCACTGCCACCGACACAGCACCTCAGAACCTCCTTGAACGCCAAAGAAGGCACAATACCAAAGGCGGAAGGTGCATATTGAGCAAACAGAGTGAGAATGGCTGCTGGAATGGCCCAGTGGTCATCCCAGCAGGCAAAGGCAATAGGTCTGCTCAAAAGACCGCAACCAACAGCTAAACAACCAGGGTTCTGGATTTGAGCAACACGAAATTGGCAAATTCTTCTTGAGTAGAAGCACCTTTATGAGTGCTATGTGACACAGTATAGGGTATGAGTAAGTGAACTGAAGCTGCCCTGAGGCAAGGAATCCTACGCTGGCATATGCAGCTAGGACGCATTCTATCCAGCACTTTGAAGACTGAAGTGGTTCTGTCCAGAATCGAGTGGTTTTACTTAGAGTGTCTAAACATGCTCTCAAATGCAGGTTCGCACCACGTAGACTTTGTAGAAGGGTGTAGAAAACGTAAAATAGGAGTCAATCCTACAAGTAGTTGAAATGTATTCCAAAGTCTACTTACGATTGACTAGTAGGGTTCAAGGCAGCCGCTACCATACATTAGGCATACGAATGAGTAGACTGAAGCACTGCCATGCCTGACAACAGATTCCCGTCAATATGGGCGTACATGCTATCGTTCGCACAGGAGACGCATGCACTCATCAGTCGTTAAAAAAAGAGGGTAGAACAAGCACAAATGTAGGGCAGATTGGTGTGCTGGAGATTCGACAGGCCCAATTTGCTTATCAGAGAGCATCATTCAGTTAAGAATGCGGAATCACATTCTCGACTTTAGAGTAAATGACTCTGTGACAAACAACAGTGCCAACTTCTACCACAAAACAAATCGAGTGCATTTGTTAAGGGGACCGATCTGCAAGGGCTAATCAGCACAAAAATCACGCAGACTGTGTCAGGAGACGGAATCCCACCTCACACTACCTTCCCCGCCTCGAAACGTAAACCTATTAGAACACATTTCTGCAGCATCTTCACCTGGGAATCGAAGCAGACTCCTGCTACCACACGACGATCCACCTTATGGTAACTCAACGCATGAGCATTCCAACATGAACAACACACCAAATCGATGAGACACCATCCATGAGCTGACCTCGGTTAGAACCTCCATCCTTCAATTTGTATGCCCGAATGGAATTAGGCAAAAGGAGGACTAATCAACCTGCTATTTCAAATCAATCCAATCGACATTTGATCCCACGCACCAATGCTTACCACTGCACACAGAGCGAGTTGGTAGCTGTCAGTAGTCAGAAGGATAGCCCTTCAATCAATAGAGACTTTGCTTCAGTAGGTAGCAGGTTCACCGACAGGCTTGACTAACTCCGTGCCACTGCATGATTGAGAGGAGGTCAATTTGAACCACTCACACTGACTCTAATGTGGCAGACACGTTGTGTGGTTACCGTTGCATTTACAGGCGAATAAATAAGCGACGGATGGGTCTTTTAAGATCTCTCCACAAATATTCGATTTGTGGTAGGTTATGGGTGATTTTTGGCATATTTTCTCTCTAAATATTAAGCCCACATAATAAGTTTTGCTCTAAAATCCAGCTGCCTGCAATAATAATTTAACTTACCGGTGTCGAAAACATCAACCATGCCTGTCCCATTTAACTTACTTACATTTGCATTCCTTCGAATAACCTGCTAACAGGCGTACAATTTTACCAAGAAGTGCGAATGAGCATGTTGTGGCATTTGGCTTTGCGGGCGCCTCGGAGTCGATGCATTGCTAATAATCTGGTAGACCTTTCTGTACTGAATTAAACGACTTGGCAGACTTGCCTCTTGCGTCTGCATTTTAAATGGCTGCCAAATTTAAAAAATGAAGCACAGGTATAGCTAAGAATGGATGCTTCAACAATCATTGTGATTTCGCAACTGCATTATCTGAGAGCATAATAACAGCAAGCACTTTTTCAGAATTCAGTGAAAAAGCATTGCTCAGGGACCTAAGTTATGAAACTCGAGCACATATTTCACCCATTAATTTCCTCATTTTGGCCATTATTCCGCCTACACCTCCACCACTGAAGCATTGTGTATCAATGTTCAGCTAGAAAAGCATAAACACGGAGCATTTCGTATAGCTAAGTTTGGTTTCTTAGTTGAGAGGAAACGGTTACACTTTTGATAGGGTGGGATGAGATGGATTGGGCAGCTACAGTGTCATCAATTCAAATGCTGCATTGGCGTCGTTACCCAAATAGTGTTGAGTCAAGATAGCCTTTACAAGAATGAGAATTACAGGCCTCCATTTGTACATGTTGTCTAGCCACCCTCACTAGAACTACGCAAATTGTGAATTCACAAATTTGTTTACAAACAGAACTTGCATTGCTATTTTGCCCCTACCATGACAATCGCGGTGTCAGCCAGCAAATATTTGGTCAGTATTTTGTAGTGGGTGCAGCTGGTGCCGACTCAAAATGTCTGCATGCTCACACATAGTAACGGCAGTCAACACACACCATTTGACCTAAACGGTCCCTCATCAGACTTCGCAATTCTACTTAATCCACTACTGGGCTGATGGCACAGTGTCACACAAAGACGCTAGGATGGCTTGTTTTGTACGCGTAACATGCGATTCGGGACACTAACGAACCCATTAAATGTGGAGAAGCTCTAAACACTAGTTGCACTTTCAAAGTACTCCTGTTTTGTAATGAGTTGTCTAAGGTGGTACTTGCATGAATAGTGGCTTGTTGGGTCCCACAATCACCCGAACCCATGATCCCATCCTCCCATCATTTCCAATGAATAGCCGATGCTAAATGCGGTTCGGCAAGAAGAAGTCTGCATAGAAAGCACGCTTCCACAGCGGTTTCGAATGTAAAAGTATTCTCGGTTTCCATTGACGAAATGCAGCCTGACTTGCCAAAATATACTTCTGCGTGATGATCTACAGTCTGACGAGAAAACTTGAAGAAGCAAGGAGAATCCCAAGTTGTTGCGTCAAAGCACCAACTTTTTATTTGAATTTGTCCTTTGATGTAACGCACAGCTCAAAATGACGTATTCTCTAGTTTCGTGTTCATCATGGCAAACCACCAAACATGCACAAAATGAGCAAGCTAGCGTGAGTCAGACTCCCACTGTTGAGGAAAAATGCACTTCCATGGAGGATTTGTAATTGTTTGTCCCACGAGGTGCGTGCACACCAAAAATGTGCCAGTGGAATCATAACAGTTTTGCAATTGAAGCAGAATGCCAAGTCCAATGCAAGCGCAACCAAGTGTAGTATGTTATGTAAATTATTTATTATTTATTACTTGTGGAAATTGACACTACTATTGGGAAGAAAGGAATGAATGGCGACTTGTGCCTTGTCCGAATCAGAGAAGCCTGCAATGGAAAGAGATCGGTTCAGACTTTCCTAGTCTTAGCCCTCATATTCCACGAAGCTTTGACAGCTACTCATTTGCACTGACTTACGCGACAGATGCAAGGGGTTCGTCGGTTGCAAAGGCGTCTTCTTCGTGTTCTATGCAAACAGGCGAGCAATCAGTACCATTGTGTGAGGCATTCACTTAAGTGCAATACAAATGTGCTGCGAAGTGCATGATTACTAGATAGGGCTGCTAACATTAGTACGAAATTTTTTGTTGTGATGCAGGAAATGCTACGGTGAATGTAAGTATGGAGGTTCACATGGTAGTTGCAAGCACTAGCTTACCAGCGGGCGGAGTTATAACAACCTCGGTGTATTCGAAAACGGTGCCTTCGACACTCAGTGCTTTCACTGTCACTTTGTAAGTGATGTCGGGCTGCAGATCCTCAAGGCTCAGTTCGCCACGTAAGAAGTGCGCGGTTTCTATTTGTATGAAGGGGAATTGGGACTCTGCTACTGCGGTTAGTTCAATTAAATCTGCGTAGTTTTTCCCCAACTTTTCAACGTCCCAATTTAACTCAATGGAATCAGGACCCACGTAGCCCCAGTAGAAGTGCTTCGGGAGCGAATACATTTCTTCCTTCGCCATATCTGTCGTCAACCCTACAAAGGAAACAAGAAAGTGCTGGTTTTCAGCAAGCCTGTTTGAGCATCGTGCTCAACTCTACCAAGGCACCGCCGAACATGCACTGCTAATTTCAAGAAAATAATGAGGCAGTGTAGGTGATGGAGCACTCCACTGAGTTTGCCTTCTGAACATAAAATTCAACAAGTATGTGGCGCTAGACGTGACTGTCAGCGGATGCTCTTCTTTGAGTCGTAATCACAAATCATGTTGGCGCGCAGGTGGACGTATAAATGTGGGCGAGTCAAACACTCATCTCCCTGATGTGGACCAACGATCTTACTTGCAGTCACACGCGCGAAAAGGCAGTATGTTTCTAAATATCAAGTGCAATTTCTTTCAAGTAATATTGGCAGACCTCCGCTCTGCTCGCCCTTCACGTTGTTCCCTAGCAAACCAAAATGATTGTTGCATCTAGTCTTTTAGGTCAATTATTTAATTGATGCCTATGAAGGATGGTGTCAGCTGCGTTGTTTGTATCGAACAAATTGACTGTAAGTCAGAATTTTAATGAAGTAGGCACTCATGTCTGTAAAATGCTAAACCGCGCTTGGTCAACAGAGTCAAGCATTGGCAGTTAACTCACCCTTCACTGCGACGTACTTTTCGGCCACAACGCAGGTCACCAATGAAATCAGGCAGAACTTGAACAACATCTTCAACATTGTGAATGTTTTCATTCACCACTCGCGCCACATTTATAGGAGTGATCCATATTCACACGAGCCTATGAGACAACTTGATCGTGACCTGTGAGTCCACTTGTAGTTGTATGCACCACGTGCGCTAAGATTGATGTTAATGCCACTGCAGCAACATCTATTGTGGCTGGGACGTCCTTCTGCATTGACACCATCTAGAAGTTCATCGTTTAGGGAATCGACTTTGCCGGAAACGTGATGCAACCAAAATGATAAATCAAGATTACAAGTCTAGTCGGACACTCGAATGAGCTAATAAATATGGGAGTGCTTGACTAGTTCAGTTTTGTGCAAAACGAATTGAGCATTCATCTTTGTCATGCTTGTGTCACTTGCAGTCTATTCTAGTGCAGGTAGCGCGAGAGAATATTTGTGTATTTTATGTTTGTATTTAGAAGACCACTTGGCTTGGGTGGGTCAAATGGTGGCCTCTTGCATTGAATTTGATCAAGAGGTAATTTGACGACAAGTAGCGTTCCCAGCATGGCTCTGCCTTAGCAAATACTTCTCGAAAGGAAAAGACGTACGCATGCCAACACCTTACGTGGTTTAGTAACGGAAGTACTTAGGGTCAATTTTATCACATATATTCTAATACATTTCAATCGAAGTAGCAGCACAGATCAAAAATGCTCTAAGATCACAAATTTTGTGCCCTACCGACTGCCACTCCTAAGTATGCTTGCGGTTCCTACGATCGCGCTGACACAATCATGTTAAGTGAATGGAGACAAAGTGGACTTGGATCAGTCCAAGAGTGGTCATTATTTCCCCACATTTCTTCGTTAATGATGTCCTTTCAAAATTAGGCGTGCGCACATCGCGACTCCTTTATTAAACCCCAACGAACAATAAGGAAAGCGGAAACGAGGAGACGCGGACGCTGTTAATTTGCTGCCTATTTCAGTAGTGATTTCAGGGTCTCTTCATTTCCTGCATTTAATTTTATGCACACTTGAAACAGTATGGGGCAATTTGAAGAAGATTAGAGTTCTGGCTTACATTAGTCTGTTTTTCCACATGCAAGTTTTGCATTGGGTAAAAGCCTCAAATTTGCGTTTAGTCCGAGTCAGCTCGACATCTGTTTGCTTCAATCACAATTGTTTGTCCCCTTCCAGCCATACTGTTGACTGTTTGGGCTGTGATTAGAATCGCGTTGGACATGTATCATTTCCAATTAGATTAATCCAGTTCGCCCTATTTGTAACAAGAGGAACTAATACGCCATTTACAGTGATAAACTGAACCAGCGTTTACGCGCTGGTTGAGAAAGTTGAAGCAGTGACGAATAGACAAATGAGAAAGATTCAGCGAATGCATATTAGCGATTCATTTACACGTCACTAGCAGAAGCAGCTGCAGTGTTGGGATACATCAATGGTAATGACCAAGCCTTGAAATCGAAACAAAATCCACTTCGAAACTGTCTGTCTTATGTTAATCTCAATCGGGCACACTTTTATGTTTATGCCAAGTTTCACGCTTTGTTTGTCCATCACTGTTCGTGAAGAATGCAGATGTGATCAAGCATGTGTCGCATCAGTGTCGATCGCTAAGTCGCTACCTCGTGACAGCCATCTCCCTTTCTACTTCATCGACTAAGAGATGCTTTCTACTTGACAACCTCTCCATTGGATCCCATTCAAGCTCAAGCTTGAGAGCAGAGCCGTCGATTGTGAATGCTACAACTAATCCTTTCAAAGTCTTGTAGTTGGGCATTTGACACTAGATATGCCTTTGCCATTACACATCATTTTGACTGTGACTGTAGCGGTGACCCCACAACGTGTCTGCCACGTTGCAGCCAGTGTGAGTGACTCTTACTGACCTGCTTTCTGGCATGTGACTGTACCGTGATGCTTCACGAACTTATTCAAGCATGTGAGCCAACTAACTGCTACTGAGAATTCCCCACTGACTAAAGGATTACTTTGTAATTTCTTGGGGTTTTAAACGGTACGTTCGTATACAAGTAGATTTAGTATGCTCTTATGTATGGCTGATTGGGTCCACATAAAATAACAAATTAAAAACTTCCGATAACCCTCAGATATAGAGTACCAATGTTTCTCCTCATATTATTTTGCATACTAATGGTGGGATAAAAGCCTTAGAATAGCGTACCTAATTAGGTGATTTTAATCATTTGATTAAAATTACATGCATTGCTGTACAATACGATGGTATTGCATGTGGCAGCAAAGTCTGCATCACTACTCAGGCGAAACATTCCGCGTAAATGTGCTCTGCATGTGTAATTTGCTGAGGTGTGCTTCACTGAAATGAGTCGAGTTTGGACTACTTAATAGACTAGTGATGGACTCGAAACGTGACAAGTTTCTTGTGGTTCGATGTCAGTCGTTTTACGTAGACACCTAAAAGAATGCTGAGTACAGGTGCACAATGTTGTAGTTCAGCAGAGTCTTGACAAAATACACAGCAAGTAAGCATCGTTAGGAAGAAACATTAGAGCATAGACCGCATAAACACAGATCAGAATCGTTGAACACAAAATGAATGAGTACATAGCCGAATGCAAGCCACAATAAGTGCTTTCGTGTTTTGTCACTGCCCCAATCCGCAAATTAAACACAGTCCAAATAAATTGTTTTGGTACCAACTCTCTTAATGTCAAACATCCTTGTCGTTAGTAGAGCTTGCTGTTTAAGCTGCTGTTTCTAGCAGAAACACGTTGAGGGGTGTTGGATTGCTAATTAATTCAACCATGTACGCATTTCCTAACTGACGCGTGTTGCCTATGTAGACGACGTTACCTCTCACAGTCGTAAAGCGCAAGCAAATATACATGATTTTGGGCGCGAATGTAGTAAGACAACTCGATATGATAATTTCTCGGTTAAAATTTTGCATCTCAGATTATAAATTATTAATGCTGGCAACTGGATTTTGGAGCAAGTCTTATTATTTGATCTCACCATTTAGAGAGAAAATATGCATCGTCGGTGGCCATATACCCATATATTTTATAGCCAAAACACCCTTAACTTATCACTAATCGAATATTTTTGGAGACATTTTGAATGACTCATCTATCGCTTGTTTTTCTTTGCCCGTAAATGTAACGGCGACCACACGCCGTGTCTGCCACGTTGGAGTCAGTGTGAGTGGTTCAAATTGACCTCCTCTCAATCATGCAGTGGCACGGAGTTAGTCAAGCCTGTCGGTGAACCTGCTACCACTGAAGCAAAGTCTCTATTGATTGAAGGGCTATCCTTCTGACTACTAACAGCTACCAACTCGCTCTGTGTGCAGTGGTAAGCATTGGTGCGTGGGATCAAATGTCGATTGGATTGATTTGAAATAGCAGGTTGATTAGTCCTCCTTTTGCCTAATTCCATTCGGGCATACAAATTGAAGGATGGAGGTTCTAACCGAGGTCAGCTCATCGATGGTGTCTCATCGATTTGGTGTGTTGTTCATGTTGGAATGCTCGTGCATTGTGTTACCATAAGGTGGATCGTCGTGTGGCAGCAGGAGTCTGCTTAGATTACCTGGCGAAGGTGCAGCACAAGTGTGTTTCATTAGGTCTGCTTTTGAGGCGGGAAGGCTGTGTGAGGTGGAATTCCGTCTCCTGACACAGTCTGCGTGATAGTCACGGTGATTAGTCCTTGCAGATTGGTTTGCTTAGCAAATGCACTGGATTGTGTTTTGTGGTAGAAATTGGCACTGTTGTTTGTCACAGAGTCATTTACTCTAAAGTTGGAAATGTGATTCCGCATTCTTAACTGACTGACGCTCTCTAATTAGGAAATTGGGCTTGCCAAATCCCTAGCACATCAATCTGCCCTTCATTTGTGCTTGCTCTACCCTCTTTTTTTAACAACTGATGAGTGCATGCGTTTCCTATGCAAACGATAGCATGAACACGTACATTGACGGGAATCTGTTGTCAGGCATGGCAGTGCTTCAGTCTACTCATTCGTATGCCTAAAGTATGGTAGAGACTGCCTTGCCCTTCTATTCAGTTATAAGTAGACTTTGGAATACATTTCAACTACGTGTAGGATTGACCCCTATTTTACGTTTTCTACACCCTTCTACAAAGCCTACGTGAAGCGAACCTGCATTTGAGAGCATGTTTAGACACTCCAAGTAAAACCATTCGATTCTGGACAGAACTACTTCAGTCTCCAAAGTGCTGGATAGAATGCGTTCCAGTTGCATATGCCAACGTAGGATGGCTTGCCTCAGGACTGCTTCTGTTCACTGATTCACACCCTATACTGCGTCACATAGCACTTGCATAGGCACTTTTGTTCAAGAAAAATTGGTCAATTTCGTGTTGCTCAAATCTGAAACCTTGGTTGTTTTGCTGTTGGTTGCGGTCTTTTGAGCAGACCTATTGCCTTTGATGGTTGTGATGACCACTGGGCCATTCCGGCAGCCATTCTCACTCTGTTTGCTCAATATGCACCTTCCGCCTTTGGTATTGTGCCTTTTTTGGCGTTCAAGGAGGTTCTGAGGTGCTGTGTCGGTGGCAGTGAGAAGTAGATGCAGGTTCAGAGAAATGCTATCCTGATTTATGTCGCACATGATTGCCATTGGCGGTGTGAATGAATCGCATATGCTCTAGACGAGAGCATTGTTGATATCTTATAACAGAAGAACTGAAGTATACACCACTGTTTGTCGCTTGCCGACATGTCTTGAAGTCCAAAATATTATTCTTAGCTGATGGCTGATCGTTTCTCTGTGAATGGATATTGAACGATTCATCCATCGCTCATTCCTCCGACCGTGAGTGTGACGATGACCACACGACGCGACTGCCACGTTGCAGCCAGTATGAGTGGCTCATATAGGCCTGCCATCCTGCATGTGATTAGACTGTGATCTCACACGAAGTTATTCAAGCAAATCAGCTAACTCGCTGTCATTGTGGAGAATTCTCCACTGATTAGATGACTGTCCTTCAATTACTTGCTGCATTAATTTTGCACATGTACACAAAATTTAAACTCGTCATGCATTGATATATCTTTTAGGTTCCTCCTTCATTTTTGAAACTTACTTTTGCATATTAGTGGCGGGACGGAGGTCTCAACTTCGATCATCGCGTTGATAGTTTGCCAACATTGTGGTATATTGCTCGTGTTCTTGCTCTTGTTTGTGTTTCGTGTTAGCATATGGTGAATTGGTATGAGGCAGCAAGAGTCTGCTCAGATTCTTAGGCGTAAGTGCTGAGCATATGCGTTTCAATAGGTTCCCAATTCGTGGCGTACAAAGATGTGTTAGGTGAGATTCGGTCTGCTGATATAGTCTGCATGATTTCGCTCCGTCTTGTAGTGGTCTGGCAGAAGAATACGTTGCAAGGAATTCCGCTCTGTGGCCACATCTGTTCGTGAGTGCTCAGTGCTCTTAATTCGCCTATGTAAACACCTTCTGGATTTCGCCGAACCGGATTATTCTCTCCGACATACATTTTCACGGCTATTTGCCCTTGTAGAATGGTTCCTTAAATAATTCCGTTATATATTGTTCTATATCAGATTTTCGCACTTTTTTGTCGAAAACCTTCTCCTTTCTTTTCGTACAGACTGACACTCTATAAGCAAATAATCGAGCCGGATGAATCTTGAGCATTTCAACTACCCTCTTATTTACGCCTGCTTTACCCACCTAATTCAATGACTGATGCATGCATATCCTTCTTCCGCATCCGATATTATAATAATCTACATTGAAGGAAACCTGATGGTTGGCATGACGGCGCTTTAGTCTACTTATAGATACAACTAAAAGATGGTTGCTGTCCCCCCACACCGTAGTGCTCATTTTTAAGTTGCCGTTGAAATATATTTTGAGCACCAGTCTGAACTGCAAACTGCTTCGTTTAGTGCCCTTCACTTAATGGTGTTTTGTAAAATGGAGAACTTCTGATGCATTAAGAAGGGCAAGAATATTGTCTTCTTATGCTAATCTAATGTTAGCCCAAAGTTATGGAATTGAGAAGACATTTAGATGACCAATGCGAACTTAAACCATCCAAAACGAACTGAAGAACAAACAGTAATTGTGGACTTTAACAAATGCGATTTTAGAACCGCTTTGCGATTGGCTTCTCTTTTATTTTGCCTTTGTTTATTTATTAAAGTTTTCCATTTCGTTCTTCTATCAGCGCAGGGTTTGTTGCTAATTTTTTAGTATAAAAGCGCGTCATTTATTTCCTTTTTTTCGTCTATTTTGAGGTGAATTTTCTTGAAAAATATTTGACACTGCGCATTGTCCCATGAGTTATGAAAGGCAAGATTACTTTGTGTCAAATAGAGAGGTTTATAGCATGCTTTCATTTAGCAGCTAGACAAACGCATACCGTTTAAACGATAGAGCACAATTAAAAGTGGAATCTATCGCAACGGTTCGTAACGTGTTTACACCTACATTTGCGCATAAGTGCGTAAGATATGCCCTTCAATTCGCCACTTGGACCAAAGCTCCTGTAGCATTGACTCAAGAAATGGTCTTCACTAAGTGAGTTGTTTCCCAACTTCCTAGTGGTGTCCGTTGTGACCAGAAGCAGTCTCATTCCTCGCTGCGGATTTTGTTACGTGCTCGCATTGCATCGAGAGTGGAATGTGCGCAAACGCATGCTTCATTCTATGTGACTTACTGCTGGCATCCTTGCATTCATTTTGATTTCTTGCCCGTGGCAGCTTGGGATCTTACTTGCCAATCACGTCCATGCTTGTAATAAGTCAAATTTAACTTTTCTGCCCATCAGCATCACCACGCATCCCACCATACATTTTATGGATGTCGACTAGACCGGCTGGATGTGTGAAGCCATTCATATCCGCCGCATAAACACAGCTATTTTCTGCCCCATCCGTGAGCTTGCACAGTTTTGGATATGAACTTCGGTCACCACCAGCAAATCAGTTTAAAATCCATATTCTTTTTTGGTTTTCACTGTCGACTAGGCCACTCTACATTACTGCATGAACAAGATTTTTGGCTTATTTGCTTTCTCGCTTCGTGTTCTGTTGGATTTCGGTATTTCATGCGAAAATAAGTAGGCGTGCAAAAGCAAAGTAACTTCAATCAGCCCCAAGAAAATCTCGTTGTTTATTCGGGCATTTCTTGCTATCTCTTTAAACACAATCCAGAATATCCGTTCTTACAAGAAAATGATCGCCAAAGTGGGTTTTTTTCAAAATCCACTTGCTCACATATGAATGTACAGACATGGCGCGTTTGAGCAATTCATTAGGTTGACTGTATGCCAACAGAAATAGGATATCAGCTGCGGATAGCCGGTGTGGATGACGCAAATTGGAAGCATAAAGAAAGCTTGGCATCAATTTTATGTTTTCTCCCAATTGACGCCGCAGTTCACTATGATTAATCAATCAAACTATGCATTACGCAATGCGTTTACAACATTTCTGCGGACTTACAAATTTGGGGAATGTATGGTACACCTTCTAATTGAGGGCGGTTGAAGAGAAGACGAATCGATAGAAAGGAATCTTCTAGACGAAAACTAGGAAATAGGAGTAAAATTGGAACCGAGGCATTTAGAAGATTGTCGCAGATGCCTTGATATTTGCAAACTGAATCTAGATGAGAATGTGGGCGCATTAAGAGGACAATGATCCCAACAGACAATAGATTGGATTACTAACTACTGGAAACAGTCGAGCTTGACACATGAGGGGTTGCAGATTCTGAGAAGCGTAGCTTTTGTTTTGATGTCTTTAATAGATACGATGCCACATACAAGGAACTACCAGAGCCTCTGGTACTTATCTCCATAAAACAATAATTTAGCAGAGGGCTCAAGAGGTCCTCTACCAATCTTGTCATTTAATGGGTGACTGGATGAGAAAGAAGAGTCAAAGGAGGCTGCTTTTGAAGTCTTTAGTGCCACTCTACTGGTGCGGGCCGATTGTTTTGGCGAGTGAAATTAGTTACGCATGGTAAAGGGTAGTGTTTTCTCGAGGGAACGAAGTATCGTGCGCTTGGCGGCATCGCAATTCTTGAATTGCTTGATGCCAGTCGTACACGCCTAAATGGTCTGTGACAAGCAAGACCGAAGGGTGTGTCGGTTAGCATGGCAATTACGCCCCAAAAAGATGAATATGGACAACGTCTAGAAAATATGGTTCGCCAAAAGGTACGCTTATATTCAGCTTGAGTTAACTGGCTAGTCTTGAAGTAAAGCATAGTCTGATAAGGCGGTAACAATTCTTCCTTAATGGATCTAAAACCTTAAGGACTCCCTGTGGCTATAGACTGCAAAACTTGTCTGTGCTACTCACATCCAAATTCATTGGAAATCAGATTTCATATACGATAAATCACTTGTAAATAGTATCAACACTCTTGCTTACCTTCATATTCGCAAACTCGGAGTGTAGACAAAAACCAACGACCGTGATCATTCTAATGAAGTTCGCACAATTTATCGAGTTTTTTATATTCAAATAGGGGTGGATGTGGACTTGAGATGAAACTAAATGCATGCATAAGTAATGTTTAATCCACAATCATGGATAAATAACCGGGAAATGCACGGTATAAGAGATTTAAAAACGAATGACAGGGAGATGAGCAGGAAGACAATGAAGATTTAAAAGGGACGTAATTGGTGAGTGGCAGGATTTGATCAGAGCAAATGATGGCTTTAGCAGTCTCTGCGTAGAGGAATTGGTTTACTCCAAGACAAACGCAGGAGGAAGTCAGAAACGTACCAGCTACCGGATAGTTCATGGACACTGACCAATTTTACTGCGCATTAATCAGATTTGGGTCATAGAGATGAGGCATTTTATGCGATAAAAAATAAATAATAAATTCTTGGAGATAGATATTGTCCCCAATGTACACTCACAGTCCGGACTATTTACTTTTAAATTTAAGTGCTTTAATGCTTTTTAATTTAATGCCTCGTTAAGTTCCCCCCATTGGCTACCGTCTAATGAATGCCGCTCAACTCTCCAACCGGCAATTATTTTGACTTGAATGAGTCTGATGGATTGTGGTAACAATTATTTAGCCAGCTTCATTACATTCGCTGAGCCAAAGTCTAGCTGTCCTAGGCTAAAATCCGTCTCCTCTCTACAATTCTAAAGTTGCGGAATGCGAATCAGCTCATTTGACACATATTCCAGGGTTTATAATGTTACAGCTCTTATGTGAGAAAAACCTGAAGCTGCTTAGGGTATGAAAAGGAGAATAGGTCAATACAACCTTAAATTTATAGTCCACGCAGCTGCCGTAACTCTTTAAATCTTGGGAAACTATGCGCACTTAGGCCACAGCCAAACATTCTGCCAGTTTTCCACACCGGTTACCATTCTTGCATCGTTACACTGTTTGAATGGCCTTCGCCTTGTCATTATTTCCTCCCCACGTCGCATTGGTCATTAGAGCAAACTCGATGTTTTGTGCACAGATGTTGTGTGGCCTGCTTGGTACTCTTTCCACGAATAACAGAGGTGGGATGCCAATAAATGCTAAAGCACAAAATTATTTTGTAAATATACCCCCAAGAAAACCAATCTGTCGAGCTATTTAAAGATAAAGACATTATTTGTTGGACTTTTTGAAAAGCTAACTACGTGAGAATACAACTGTAAGTGAAGACAAATTGTGGACCGCTTATGTGACTAGTTCGATCATGCCCCTTTTCAGTCCCACGAAATTGATCGGCCGCCTAGACAGCCAAAATGAGAGTCCCTAATAGTCAGAAATGTGAGGTGGAAGGGTGTCCTGTTCGAAATACTGTCAAAGGTTGTGCGGCCTTGGCAAAAGTGATTGTTATATAATGTTTGCTTAAGGTAGAGTTTATTTCTACTAACGCATGGAAAAGTTAGAATAAAAGGTATCAATTTATAATAATGCCTGATCGTAACGCTTAGGCGGGAATCTACTAAAAACACCTTAACGACGAAAATCAACGAAATAATTGTGGATGGAACTTGCAGACAATGGGGTGTAGACAGGCATTAACTAAAGCGGTGAGAACCATAGGAGCGAGGACGCTGACAGGAAGTTTATACATTGGAAGATGGTAACCATCCAGCATATAAATTAGATTTGCATTCCTTGTATTTATTGCTTCAAAACTGCAAGCACCGTTAAAACTTAGAATTAGGGTTTCGTTGTAAAACCTTTGTAGGGAATTGAGATTCCCTTGTAGGTGTGCTTAATTAGATGCTTCAAGAAAAATTGAAGCATTTCATCGGACAATCTGCAAATGCTGTCTTTTGAGCTATTACTCTTTAAGTGGTTCTTTAAGTTCTTCTATTAAAGACTGGAAAATGCATACTGTCTAGGTGGTCATGGCTTAAAACTAGGCTGCAACTGTGCACTAGGGCCTCGCCAAGTGGATGAAATAGGCTACTGAATCTGGAATTTCGTCCCTCTTGGGAACTGAAGTCAAGAGCGGGTGGTTCCGTTGACCATTACAAACGTCCATAGGTAGACGTTGGAACACCGATCTATAAGTAGATTTGTGAGTGGGAGTACAGAGATCATCACAGCTCTGTGGAGATAAGGTCTAGCACACGGTCACATTTTCGACGTCTCTATACAGGTATGGTAAGGAAATTGCGTAATAAAATTCCGTCATTACCAAAATTCGTGCTCAAGTGAGATGCCATTCTCAAGCCTTCTGTTATGGGATGCCAACGTATTTTCCATCCATATCACACGCATTTCTTTCGCACCACCAAAGTTTATCACGAGTGGTGTAAATCAGGACAGAAGGCCCTACATTCGGACCCACTTTCCGCTGCCACCAAAGTAGCGTCTCGAGCCTTCATTGAAGGCAAACGGAGGCCAGCCAACCCAACAAAGACAATACAATCACCCAGGTGACCGTAACCGAAACCAACAGCCAAACAACCAAGTGTTACAGTGAGCCACTGCAAAAGTGATAAATTTTTCTTGTGCAAAAGTACCTTTACGAGTGTTGTGTTAACACAGGAGAGGGCATAATTGAGTGAAATTAAGCGACCCCGTGGCATGCAATTGTACGCCAACAAGAGCAACTCAAGCGTATCCCTGCAGTACTTTAAAAGCTGAAGTAGTTCTGGCCTCAATTAAGCGATCACATGCAGACTGTCTAGACACTGTCTTCAAAGTAGGTCAACTTCGCGTAGGCTATGGAGAAGGATGTAGAAAATGGAGGAAACAATTTTCAATCTTACCAGTTTTCTAATTGAAGTAATTAACATGGGTGCATGTTTTTGACCTGAGGGTGTGTATGTTCTAGGCAAAACCTAAACAAATTAGGCAGGCCTTTATTAATTACCTTAATTAAGATAAGAATGGGGAAATTCAGATGGTTATACTTCTCACAAAAACGATTCCATTGGTTTCTATGGGAAATCTTGAGAGAAACTGGGAGACGTCAGGCACGCTCCACATTTGAAAAGAATAAGCTCTGAATGGACCGTTGATAAAAATGAGAGCTGTTTTGAATGTAGTGCTAAAAGCTAACTTAGACAGTAATGCTTGCAATAACCTCATTGGTTTTTCCTATTGTAAATTGTTGGATACTAAAATGAAACAAAGAGAAAGGGAAGGGTCAATTTCTTAACCTTGGAAGAAAGCGATATGTGCACTCATTATAAAGTAAATCGTGTGCTTTGAACGGACTTTCTGTCGTAGTTACGCATCTATGGTAGCAACTTGAATGCCAAAGGCCAACAAAGCACTTGAATAATATGAAAGTCAAAATTTGACTTCCGCTTATGTCCATTAACATGCAAGCAATTTAAAGATGCATTCATCGCCTCTTCAATCAAAGTTTCTCGGACAAATTAAGCATCGAGTTAGACGTTAAACCGAAGGAAAGAAAATATGAGTTGCGTTAGCATATGCCTCGCGGGCTGAACATAATGATTCCTCTTGTTTAAGATTGACTAACAGTCTCTTATCGGACTACCAATTCATCCTCCTCGCCTCTTGTTTGGATGCCGATTCGAGTTGACTGCACACGCACGATGAATTAACATGTGAAGAGAAAGTCCACACTATAATTATCTGCTTTAGTCAGCTAGACATCTGAGGCACACTAAGGCCCACCAAATCTCCCACTTCTTTAACCTCACAAAGTGTTGCATTCTCAAACAGTTCAATGTGTGCCAGGACCACTTTGAGAAGCACAAAATGTAGGACGTATGCTCAATAAAGTAGCTCATTGAGGAGCGACGCTGAAATGGAATGGACGCGAAAAGGACACTGAGAGAGGAGAAAGCCCGTCTGGCTTTCTAGAGCAGGTGAAATATTCTCTCACAAGACCTCAGAATGGCTTGAACCCATTCAATGTCCATCGAGTAGTCGCTTGACAAATACAAAATAACGGCATACTCCATGGATGCATCACCGCCTCATCGACTTAAAAGTGGCCAAGCCTAATCGTAGGTTGCACCTTAGCAGCTAAAGTAGTCCTCACTTCACCATTTGCTCATCCTTAATGGAACACAGGTGCTATGTGCAGGAGCAGAAGCGGGTTGCTGTCGCATAATGAATTGTAAATGGATTGTCTGGCAACTACGGTCGCATACACTTTTAATTACCGCACCGTCTGAGTGCTACCTAAGATTCGTTATCGTGTACAACTCCACCCTCCTCTTCCTTGGCTACGATTTGGTCTGCTGATACCCTTTATGTCTACGTGCTCACGCAGGGGTGGTTAAAACAGTTAAAATGTTTTTCAACCACCCATCCTCGTGAAGAGATAAATCAGCCCGTCTAGAAAACAAGTGCATTCACCTTAGAAGACCCTCCATAACTTCTACTTACTTCACAAACGATTCCGTTTTTGAAGGAGAGGAAAAAGTGCACTTATGAGGCGTCATCAATTAGCGACCCCAACTTTTTCACCATGATCTGTTGATAAATTAGTTACTGCAACAGGTGAAGTTGGTTTATGTTCGATGAGGAGCGAATGGAGAACAACATTCTGCGTTTAATTACGCCATTTGGAGATGAAATGCGAAGAAGAGAACAAGCCATTCAAGAGTGATTCACTGCTGTGGTCAGTAAACGAGCAGATATTCAAGAAGTGGTAAAGGAAGCTTCGATGTTAGGCGGTGATTAAAGGGATTAGTTGATGACCGGGTGAGCAAGACACTCGCTGTAGGCAGCTCATTCCTTAAGAATGTACGTGGGCAAAATTCTTGATGGAAGGAGGACTGTTAATTAAGGAAGAAAGCTTTCCAGATGCCATTTATAGGTAAGAAGGAAAAACCTCTCGAAATTAAAGTGCTGATTACATTCCCATTTACATAAATTCTCAAAAGTTTATCATGCGACTCCATCACTATTGCCAACACCGACCACAGTGGCTGTTGACCATTTGCAAGTCTTCAGTTCAACGTCAGCCAACCTTCACAGTACAAAGTGCATTTGTGTGCCCAGGGGCCTCGGACATGGTCGAAATCTGCCCATTTGGCATTCGACCATCACACCTAGAAAATTGGATAAAGATGCGTGATGTCACTTTGCTACCAGTCATACAAAAGTAGTTGAACAAAAACAGGTGAGTGGACAGATTATGGTTGTTTGCTATTAAAAGACCCAAACCAAAAGTGGAAAGACTAAAGAATTACTCAACAGCAAGCAACGTGTTAGTTTAACTTTACAGAAAGCCACGCCTTTGGGTTGTGAAAGCCCTCATCCTCATCTCATTCATGGGCATGCTCGTTTCGGTAGTGTTTGGCTCGATGAGGAGGAAATCCATCCCACACCACACCACATCCTTTCCGCTTCGCCTCTTTACTACCACGCCTTCCACGTATGTAAGTTTCCCGCAAAATTAAAAGAGGCCCTTGATTTTGCCCTAACATCGTTAAAGTGAACCAAAACGTAACAAATCATGCAGCTTGCATTCGTTTGCACAAAGAATCTAGCCACTAGAGTGCTTTGTATCTAATCACTTTGTAAGGTACGCAAGCAATTTAGTCTCCAATGCCCCACGAAGGCTGGAAGTCAAAAAGGCGGGTGGGCACAGGCTCATCCATTACGCTGCGCCTAGAGCTGGGCGTGGTCTTTGCGCCTACTTTTCCTCTCAACACTTTGTTACTCGTCTTGTTCTTCGTGAACCCTATTCCAACTGACTTCATTTCTTTTGTTTTCCTTTACGTCGCTTCACCCCGCAAACGCTACAAGGCTGTGTCAAACAATGCACTAATTCGTTTGCCTCTGCATATGGATTAAGTGGGGTAAGGGCGACGAATAGGCGGGTGGAGCAAGCCACAGCAGTGACGAGTGAATTGAAACAAAGTGTCGCACAGCTATACGCAGTAGGCTCCTGTTAAAATAAGATCACGGCAATAAAGCAAGGTAACCCCTGCTCACATGCGCAGAAAGTGTCCGTGTTTCAACAGCCCCGAATAGTTGCTACTTATGACCTCCCCCCATTAACCGCAAGTGGCCACTGAGGAATGATGCAGTCATTTAGACATAGTGATGCGTGCTAGTTTGTGTAGACTGGATTGAACACCGGACTGTGGTGTTCAGCACAGCTCGGTGCAACCACCTATAATAATCCGTAATGACTGTTGAAATGGCAACCATGTTGAAACACACTACAAGGCACGGGTGTAAGCCAGAAAAACAGGGTGGTTCTCATTTCGCAGTGTTAACAAAACGCCAAATTCTCACTCACACAATGTGACGTTGGCTGAACCAAAATGTTGGATGCGACGACGTGATTAAGGTCTCTCTGTCCTACGCGTCATGTTGACCTCGGTGCCGCCAAAGCTGCGCAGACATCTAGCGACAGCTGCGCAGCAATTAGCGTTGTTGCAGAGACTGTAGAGCTTTACAACACTCATTGTCACATCTAGTCCAGAAGTGGCGAAATGGCACAAGTCACGCACATCTGACCTCCGTGAGGGTTGTTCCTCCATTCTCTGATGTAACGAAGGCGCAGACATCATTTCTTTAGGATATGTGTAGTCTGGTTTTGGCAGAAAAAGAAACCTGCAGTGTGCCGAACAGGTGTATTTAATTATTTCTCCTACTCTGTAGCATCTATCCACGAAATGCCTGGCTCGTGGCGACACATTTTACGTCCCTGACGTCATGGGTTGTCGCCTAACCCAATCAGCCCACCTTCTTCCCCAGCTCCCAGCTCACGCACCACTTTATTGCTGGAAGATTACTCTTCACATCTTACTCTCTGAGTTTGTGCTTGTGAACCCATCAACAAACTAGACATGCAATCATTCATTCCGTCTGCCCATGCTTTTGTCCCAGAGTCCACGTTGGAATCAATTGGGTCTGCCAGCCTCAGTCACTAAGTCGGAGAATGTCCTAACATTTCACACGACACCATAAGGACTCGAACAACCAGCAACATTCACAGTGAGATGAACGCATGATGGTGGGGAGGATGGAGAAAAGGAATGAGAGAAGAGGTTGAATCGCGACGCTTTATTTTCTTATGTAAGAGGAGTCTCGCGAGTCCGACAATCACCTGAGCAGTAGACTGGACGAAGAAAGAAGCACTGCGACTTACAAGAGGGAGCTCATTTGATGCTCTAGAGCAGCTTTGTTCCTCATAAAAGTGGTCTAATTTTAATCAGAATCATTCTAGCAAGAAATGTGTTCGACCAATCGCATCGCACAAACAAATCTACGCCCACACGCACGAATACTCACGCGCAGTCACGTCTACGCCACTCCATCGTCACTCCACATGGATCAGTGGCCGTACAGCTACCCACGTCAGCTTTCTCAAGTCTACGAAAATGCTCCCTGTAGGGGAGCCCAACTGCTCATCTACCCCTCTGTCTCCATCCCACCCTCCACACCCGTCAAGACACCGCATAAGCGTGTCAAGCTGTCCATCCAATTCAAACGTCTTTTGGCTATAGCAATCGCATTGCCATTGCTGGCTCTCATCCTTGTCATGTGCAGCAGTCTACATCCACAATGGGAGCGTTTGGAGTTTGTCTTCGAGCGCCTCATCCAAAAGGCCTGTTCGAGGCAGACGAAAGCGTCTTGGCGACTTGCCCATGTGGTATTGGAGGACGCTGGTAATCCAGTGATAATGTTTGCCAACCAGACGCAGTGGGAGATTTGTCACCGGTGGAAACAGGCACCACCAAGCATCGTGGGTGTGGGAATTTACGGTGACGGTGCACAGAATGCCACACTGATTGAGGTGTTCAATGTGCTGGGAGGTGTGTTCCAGGTGTGCAACGAGGTACACGGTATGTGAACCTACTTTCCTTTTGTCTACACTGCCTCGTCACATGCCTTGCAAGGTAAAAATACACCTGAGGCTGCTGAATTTATGCTTCGTCACGCGTTTATTATGGCCAATTTTACGCATATGTGAGACGCAATGTTTGCCATGCTGGATGTCACAACTATGTGAGAGATAATACGCCTAGAGTTTAAGCAACAACTGCACCATCTCTTTTTGGCATAGCCTTTTGTTTTGTGCCTTTTGAGGGATATTGGAGTCAATTATTCTGAGACGACAGGAGGATGCGGACCGTAAAGTCCGGCGTTGCCTAGGGATTTTACTATTAGACAAATAATCAGACAAAGGCCTTATCCAATTACCGGTGTCGTGGATAGCTTCTGAGAGAAGTCTTTGAAGGTGCCATATTAACAAATATCTAACCAAAAGATCTGGATCGTAGAATGTCGTATGCTTGACGGAAGCTGTGAGTTCTGTAAGAGGAGAGCAGACGTATGGATGTGGTTCAACATCTCTCCCATTCATCCAGTGCTACAGCATCACGTCCAGGACCCAAATCGGCGAGGCGAATACTCCACGTCTTCCCATTGCTTTAGATTGGTTATTTGCTCTTCACTTCTGTCACTGTCGTGTGCAAGGAACTACCTGTTAGTGCAAGCATCTTACAGAGAAGAAATTAAGAACACGACATAAGTGTGGTATGTCGGATGGAAGGGTAAATATCACCCACGTACTGATGAGGCCGAAACTAAAGAAAGCAGAATCATTGGAAGGGATTTCTAAAACACTGAACGCGATCAGTTATGTGACCTAAAGATGTTATGTCCTGCAAATTGAAAGACTCCCTTTTAATATTCTGGATTTCAATGCCACACTTCCTTTTATTCTGCTTCCAGTTCCAACTTCTTTTAGTCGTTGTTCGATTCCTCCTTTCGTCATGCTAGATGTGAAATTTTTGAACCGACTATTAAAGCATTGTGAGGAAATTCTCTCCCGAATCGAAACCAATTCATGCTTCCCCTTCTTCCTCCTATTCTCCTTTTCCGTTACAAGGGAGTTACCTTGTTCAGGCAGACCTGCATGAGTTATGCGAATACCCTCTAATTCCGAGGCGATTGAGGGAAAGAACTCAGAGCGAACATAGAGACATGATATCTCCTCACGCTGGTTGGTCCGCATCCAACAATATCTTGACTCTTTTCTTCGAGGCAAGCACTTGTGTCTCGTAACGAAGCACACAAATATAAGAACAACCTTGGCAATATGCTTTATGTGTCTGATAATGCAGAAGATTCTAAGGCGCAAAGGGTGGAATCTTGGGAGTCACTCTGTTGGATAGGATTGCTTTTGAAACCCGAAGGAGAGGTGGAAGCCATAACAGATCAGCTTGGTTAGTCAGAGTAATTGTAGTTCTTACTCTTGTTGATAAGGAGGGCTTCCGCCCAGTTCGACTTCTCCTTCCTCGAAGACTGTACTAAGAGAAGCACACAGAGAGGGAAAGATAAGTCACTACGACCAACTCCGTCCAATCTCACAGTTCTTTATGTCATAAAATATACGCCCCATCTTTTATTAAAATAGCCTTTTGCAGCGAATGGGTTTGAATGGGTTCATATGACACCCTACACTAGATAAAACGACAGCATGTGAGTTCGGAAATCGAACTTATTTGCATTTGGAAAGCTTTTGCATTCACCAATTGATGCTGAGATGAATGTGTGGCCCCAGTACAAGCACACACACACACACCTTTTATCTGTCTCACGGTGCAGCAGCATTCTCTCCTCCCCACATCCAGTTACTCTCATGTCACACTGACAAATCACACCACACAGGATAATAAAGCAATCTCGCAGACATGCATCGACATGTGCACAATCCAGACACAATCATCTACTACTTCCGTTCCCACACTTATTGCTCTCAATCGAGATCTGAGCATATCATACTAATCAGCCTCACTGTCCACCGTCGAACCGGACACCAATGCATTAGCTTGCATCGCATCCTAGCGTTTACCCCTCCCTAATCCAGGATGGTGAGTCAAGTCCACCACTCCTCATGGTTTAACCCACTCTGCACTATGCAGTCTACACAAACAACTAAATTTGCAGTAAAAGAACAAGACGAGATTGTAAGTGTTGGGATTGAATCATTGGTTGGCTGTTGAAATGGATTACCGCTCTATTGATCCTCGTTACGTAATTGGATTTCAGCGACCTGTGAGCCTAGCTGAAAACGAATCGTATGGTCTTGTATGGAGACGGGGTCCCAATACCTTCCCATAAATTTGTCACAGGAATTATCAGCGACTCTGCGCTGTTTTTACGCCTATGTAACTGGTTGTTGACATATTCATGGAGGCGGAGTGAAAATAATGGCCTCCGGACATCCCCAAGCATAATAGGAAGACCTTGGTGGTATTGCTGCAGGCATTTTAACAGCTGTGACTTCATCCCAAATGAACCTACATCTCAGTCACCAATGTCGCGCTTGTCAAGACAGTGGTCGCTGTTTAAGAATTCCTAAAAGCAAATGGCACCTTTTCTCCCTCCGATAATCACACCATCCCTCTTATAATTAATCGGCTGTAAATGAACTGGTACTTTGTCAAATAATAAAGATTGGGACTTTTTAGGGACTAGGGTAACAGCAGGGAAATGAAGCCTCGCTGTCACGAAACACCAACGAAATCGCTACTTTCGATCAAAGGGCGCCAAAATAACAATCGGGACAGTATTCTACTGCCATCGGGATCTACAGAAAGCCTTTTTGAGCAAAATGTGGCAGAGAGTTTGACAATACACAGGTTGACAAGATAGTGGGTTAACTTCACTATGCGATGCATCAAGGATTTATGCTTGACAGATGGTAATGTTAAATAGAGCTACGCATGGCATTTACAAAGCAGCAGATAAACAAAAAACGGGAATCAGATCTGGTGCGATGACTCATACAGAAGAAGGTGCACTACATTTCCTGTTGACGGAGGGATAAATTAATCAAATTATCACTTTCCTCGTGTCAAGTGTTGCAGACTGTTCCTCCTCACACACCGAATCCCAGCGTTCGTTGCAAGAAAGTAGGCACGTCTAGGTCGTCCCGCTTTTGATAATTGCACATCACTCATCAACTAGTTGGAGCAGTTTGGAAGAATTTCGCAGCAGTCTTCGCCTAGAAATCGTAGAACATTCAGCTTGTTCTGCCCATCCAATCAAATGCCTCCCTGCTTTATTGCAGCAATCTTATTTTGCCAGAAGGATACTGTGTGTGGTCTCAAGGCGAAGTTGTGCGGCATTCGTTGCCTCAGCCCAAGAGATGAAATAGCTGCTGTGACCACGCTCAATTCGTAGCGCAGCGTACTCAATGAGTTGACAACTTTTCGCCTTCTTGTGGGATTCGCGATTCAATTACTTATGCCTTTTGCAAGGTGAATCAGCACGAAGCATGTCTTTGGCGAGATTCTGTCGAAACTAATCCTCCGCCAACTTCACCCACCACTTCGCTCACCTTTATCACGTCAATGCAAAATCAAGGCCTTTCTTTATTGTTGCCAGTAACATGCGCAGATGGGAAGTGTGAACTAAGGTCGGCGAATCCGGAAGAGTTGCTGTGAGATGAGGTAAGAGTCCTCTCCATTGTACCAAACATTAAAGGATGCGCAATTTCGAGGTGGTGGACATGCCACGTGGAGGCAGATGCAAATAAAGGAGTGAAGTAGGGGTGACATGCTGTCTACTACTAGGAACTGCATCCACCTCCGTTGGGCTGTCTTCTTAGGTGGGGCGTTTTTAACCAAACTGCAGGATTTGCGCTTCCATCCATCTCAGCTCCTGTTTGTTTGTTCGCTTGCTTTTCACGAGTACAGCTGCGGGAGAATGGCGCATCTGCGCACCGATGCAATCATCTTTGTTTAGGTTTTTGCATGGCAAGTGATTAGCATTGATGGGATAAAAGGGAAGCTTCTCCACCCCTCATATGCAATCGGCAAGCGCTCGTGAAGACACGCAATGACTGAATTGTGCATGTGTTGACAAATGAACAGAGTTTGACCATGTCTCGAACTCGCGGGATGACAGCATTACGATACATGCTATTCGTGGGAAAAGGGTGAACTGAACACTAGCAGATATCGGTAGTCGGACACTGACGCTATTCGATCGAGTGGCACTGGCATTATTGTTAGTAATTGTAGCGGGATCGCAAACTCGTGTGTGCGAATAGCTTCCCACGGATCGACGTTGCTACTAAGAGTCCTCATAAAGCAGTGGCAATTCGCACCAACTTGTTAACTTGCTTCAAAAAGTGCGCTTCTTTGTGCTTTTTCTAGTTCCAGTAATTTCCCCTAGAATACGCAGAGGGATGTTAGAGGGAGCAAGCAAATGATGTTGACCAACGAAGTGAGTGGATTCCACAGAGCAAGTGCGCATTTGCAATGTAGTGCTGGTTAGCAAATTAAACTGGAGGAGAAGAAATTTGGCGGCAGCGACTTAGATACTACATTCCTTGTAGCTGGACTGCCAGCGCAACAGTAGACTCGCAATAGCATTGATAAAGTCAACTAATTTTTCTTCCTTACTGCTCTCCTATTTTACCAATGCTTTCTAATGCTCGTCCTCTCCGGGCTCTCCGTCCCTCTCCCCTTTCTTTTACTCCTCTGTTTTGCTCCGGTAATCAGAGTTGGAAAGGAGAGCGAAGGCGAATTTACTTTATTTCCAACAGATGCTCGCTCCAATGCTGCCATTTGACACGCAAAACTCCAAACAATCCATAGTGCCTCCACTGGCTACGTGCAAAGCGACTTCGAGTAATGTCACCCTCTACCCACCAACGCCATCGCAACTAAATCCGTCCAGCCACATCAGTTTGGCGCTTCGATTGACTCAGTCAGGAACTTGGAAGGCTCACAACTAAAGCGCTACGCCAATCTAAATATATCCTATCTCTTGAGGCATGCGATTGGTTCACCTAAGTGTGCTGGTTGAATTCAAAGTCTGAAGCAGCCGGTGCCAGTGACAGCAGATTGGTCTCATCATTCCATCCAACAGTTCGCTGATCGAAAGCTGAAGCCAGAATTCGTCCCTCTCAAAGAGATCACCATTCGACGCATCGTCCTTAAGATAGGCAGTGAGTGCTTCACGTTAAGCAGAAGTCTCTCTATCTTCTCTGCCTCCAAAGCTCTCTCTCTCTCTCCCCATCTTAGTTACTTTGGACACCATGCAGATTGTCGAATAATGGGCTTCTTTACCGCGTTTCCTCGTCACACTTCTATTTTTCCTTCATTGCGTCCTTCTTGACTGCAACTTAAAATCGTCCGCAAGTGAAGCACTTTAGAATCAAGTATTTTAAAATAGGCGTTACCTCGCCGTACACGCCTGGCACTTTGCTACCCACTCGGTTCTGCATTCTGTCATCAAGCGATGGAATATGCACGATGTTCATGCATCAGTTTCATTATGCATCTTTCCGCGCAACACTAGTCATGTGTATCTCGCACATGTTTTGCAGCCTCAGGTTTCTTATAACACGGTACGCCCAGACTGCGAGCGCTTAGTTACCTCTGTTTTAAGAACAACAATATCAAAAAAATCTACAAAGCTCGCAAAAATAATAGCGTTGCCATCTCCGACAATGTACAACCACACCGTATGTCGAATGCCACACGGAATCCCTCCCTTTTCATGCAACCATTACGCGAGCGGTGAATGAGTGCAATCTCTTACATCTAAAACAGTTCCTATTTTTCAAGATATTTCATATGCTTGATTAAGGCAATCAAATAGACCATAACCGTCAAAGTAACCTTTCGGTGCAACAAATCCTCTTCACCGCCGCCTCATAACCATGACCCAGAGGACTGCAACTTCTCGGTCCACTGTCAACGGCTTGCTGACCTGATAAGGCTTAAGAAAATTCAATTCCTCTCTGACTTAAATGACAGGATTAAGAGCCATCGTCGAAAAAATTTAGGTGCGCATTTTCAACACAAACGACTTTTCGCCTCAGTTAAGTGTGAGGCTCTAAATAACCCCTACGAATCGATTTTATCTCTGGATTCTTAATTAGCATCGATTCTGTGTTTCGAACATGGAAGTGGTTTCATACACATGTGGCAACATTTGACATGCAATTGAATTATTTTTCCGAGAAACACCTCCAATGCAGCAGTTATTCGAAGCGCATCCATTAATTTCTAGTACTGCGGCAATGCATCGAAATGGAGCGTCACATTTTCTTTTTGTCTGCCACACGCCTTTCCCTCCCTCAATTTTATTGTCGCTCTTGGCGCCAAGTCTAGTGCAGATTAACCCATCTGCCAAAAAGCAGACACTTCAGTCAGTCATCCTTAACCCCTGTAAGGTAGAACATTGTGGCTTCTCTCCATGCCGTCGTTCAAATTCGTGGCCACCCGAAGTGGCGGTGAGAGTGCATACTGCTTACCAACGCAGAGGCAGACTAGGAGGCTCATGGTATCATCCAATGGTCATGCCGCGCAGCATCAGAACGGAAGTGCACTCGTGGAAATTGAATGGCCTACAAAGTTAAGCCTACACAGATAGACTAAGTACCATGTCGCTGTAGTCACGTTATTTGTAATCGATGAGTTGGTTTTGTGGAAAACTACCAAAATATTCGAATTTGTGGGAGATGGGTTTATTATAAGCTATTAACAAGAGTCCATGTGGCTCATGCAAGCCTCAGCATCACTCCGTGGGCTGGTAGGTGCATTTAATCGTCTAAGTTACATCGGTACCTTTCAAGTTGCTGCAAAAGGAGGAGTGGAGGCCCAAACATTTTAACTGTTCCCTTTCATCCTCAAAGGACATCTGGAATGCTTGCGTACTTTATGAACAGTCAACTCACTGCAGAGACGGCAATCGGTAATTCTTTACATCGCCATGATTATCCTTCTCTTGTGCGTCATAAAGCGTCAGTCGTCCACCCAACCAGTGGTTTGACGACCCCTTTCGACTCC
Organism: Taenia hydatigena; assembly: GCA_036345935.2. Taxonomy (NCBI): domain Eukaryota; kingdom Metazoa; phylum Platyhelminthes; class Cestoda; order Cyclophyllidea; family Taeniidae; genus Taenia; species Taenia hydatigena. The sequence goes on along the minus strand of JADWOT020000001.1, from coordinate 24,095,797 downwards.
GCGTAGCATCAAAGCTTCCTTCTGTCATCCCTCAACTACCGACCCACTCACTAACCGAGACACTGAAGCATTCACAAGCAATTTTTCTCTCTTCCAAAAAATATAGTGAAACGTGGACTGGTGGCCTTCATCCGCTCCTCAATGGATGGGTCCAACACCACCTTTTGCTTCAACTACATTATCAAGGGGTCACGATGGAGAGGCTCTGGCTGTCAGCTGATGATGCTTAGTGAGTGCACCACTTCATTCCTCTCTTCTAAAACGCGACAGAGTTCAATGAAATAGCTAACAACCATGGTAAAACTAATGAGGCGAGTACATTCATTTTCTAGACTGAGTGGTGTAATTGCTCCTTTGCCCCCTAAAGAGGCACTCAGCAGTTTAAAAGATTAAAATGGTGAGAAGATACGTGTTAACAAGCAAACGATACCTATTCCCACCTTCTACTACACATGCATATAGACATGAAAAGGAATTAGTCGATCCTTTGGTAGTCTAAGTGAAGGGAAAGGAAGTAAAAGACACATACAACGTTGACGATGCCTGGAGATCTGTGTGATTGAATGCAGAAAGGACTGCGTTTATCTGACATTTAATTTGATTGCGACACCTACACAACAATAGTCAGCCTATCCACACTCCAATCCCTCTTGGCTACTAAATGATGCGGGCTCCACTCCTAGTCATTTTGGCTAGGCGGATTTAAGGGCAGCATTTAAGCAGTGTCGACCAACCTCCCGAAAGGACAACATCAAATTCTTGCGTGCGATTGGTGGATAAATTATAGGCCATATTCATACCCCATTGATTCATTGCTGAACATCACAAGTGTTGGGGACTACGCCAGTGTAATACATTTTAGGGATGCAAAACAACCTGATCACCTGCATTATCATCGCTTATCTGTGCATCATCGCCTCCATCATAGTGGGTGCCGTCAGTGTCCTCGCCCGTCTAGTCCCCGCCGCCATGGTCAACGCCTTCCTCTACCTCATCACCTGCAAGTTCCTCCCCATCATTTCTTCCTCTTTAATTCCGTCACCGAACGATCTCGTCAGCTCTTCTGCCAAGGAAATTGTAGTCTGATTAAGATAGCAATACAGTTGGCAAAAACTGAAACCCGAAATTTCTTTCATAACTGGCATTTAACGTTTGCTTCAAATTTTCTCAACAACATGGAGCACATGTTCCTAAACCTGCTTTGAGGCTAAAACTTCTTTGCGGTCTTAAGGTCGTGACGTTATGTCTGGGTTCTATCCTACTTTCATGGTGGTCGTGTAGACGATCGACTAGTTAAATTTTGAGACGAAGGAAGGAAAAGACAAAGCAATCTAACCAAGTTTCCTTGATTTTTCCTCATTCTAAATGCGGATTTGAAGGAGTGAGTTGAAGGCATCCAGCAACGTCAAAATAGCCATTTCAGCTGATGAGATTGATAACATAAAATGTTGAAAGTTGGGATTTGTTAGGAGGAAGGCGAAATTTATGCTTCAGATGAAGGAGGGCCTTATTCACTTCTTGCCATTTCGCCCTCAGGTGTGTCCATCATATTCGCCAATTGCATTGAGCATACCAAGCTGAACCACATCCAGTCGAAATGGGGACCCTGCTATCCAATCATCAATCTTCCAGCTGATGTGAGTTCACCTTTGCGCTGGTTCGTTGTGATGAATGCCTCCTTGAAACATTGCCAAGGTGGAAAGTGCAGTACTCCCATGTTGAAGTGCTTGTGCTTCATTCTCCTCTTACACACGTTGGTGAGATCTGCCTCGCGTGTTCACTCGTTGAATGGCCGACTGACGGCAGTGTGATGAGCATTGGCATCCCAGTTTTGCTTCAATCCCTGTAAAGCCAGCAATTTTGTCGTTAAAGATAATAAAGCGATTGACCCACTACCAGCTTCACATGGGTCACTCGGTTGCACCTCTTCCCTTGGCACATGCCACTTATCTCACAACTCCTCTAAGCAGGTCACGGCCATGACGTTTCCGTTTCAGCAGATAATTTCATGTACATCGCTTGATTGACTGGTATCTCTGGTTGGCCTCAGCTCTCATTTCTTTATATCCTCTCAAATGAATCGGGCTCCTTCATAATCTCGCCTCAGCATAAAGCTGGTCAGTGGAGGTAATTCAATGAGGCCCCTAATCAAAGTGCATTAGAGCACTCCAATTTACAAACAAAAATGTCTCAAACGTCGGCACGGAAAGTGTGCTTTTGGGATGATAACCAGCTTTAGCATCTACCTATGCGGTTTTTCCATCTTCGTATTTTGCGCCATTTTAGCTCTACGATCCAAATCTGATTCGTGTGCGGTACGGATGGTTGATGTACGTTAGTTGGATCGAAGTTGGTGCATTTCTGGCCGCCTCCTGCGTCTGGTTCGCATTAAAACAGTTTCTCTACGTGGAGACTGCCAAAGCCATGATCTGATCGCATCCGATCGAGCCACATCCGACCTTCCCTCTGTTTTCTCCCTTTCTTCCTTCCCTTCTTCCCTCTCTCCCTCTGAACCTGACTGCCTTTCGTTCCCTGACCCTAATTTTGCTGTACATTTTCAAATCATTTGCCCATGGATTTTTGTGGACTTCTATTTGTGTGCCTGTTTATTTTCATCTCAAGTCCACATCCACACATGCTCTTATACAATAACGAGGACGTATAGTTGAGTAAACGGCGTTCCGATCTTTGTGCTTGTGACATTCGATGAGCTCTTTATATTTGCAAAAGCGAAAGCAAAGTGGCTGATTTGCAAAATTTTCCAGTTATTAATCGTATGAAATCCGGTTCCACTGATGGGCTGGTCACCGATTTTGATGCAACAAGACACTAGTTGGTTGGTCCTTTAAAACAGAGTTATCGGATTCTTCTCATACGTAGCCTTCTTCCTATACTTGCCACTTAGGAACACAAATTAATCACACATTTTTTGGCATACAATTTTTTTTAGAAGTCGCCCAAATCCTTTTTCTTTAGGAACATAATTGCCGTGTCAACCAAAACTTGCCGTGGACTGGCTTGCTGCATTCATTTTCTAGCGCGGAATAAATTGCATCTATCAAAGCAAACTTTGAGATGCCGCCTTACTTATGGTAATTTGTCTTGACAAGGTAATACTCCCCTTCAATGTAGCGTATTACTTCCAATCACCACGGCAATTAGCCTGTCAACTTAAGAAAACGCCATAGGAATCAAAATGACCCACTATTTCTCTCTCTTCTTTTACGTTTGTTCGCTCTTTTGCTTTGGGGACTGGCAAAAGCCCGTGAATCCCCAATGTAGTCCCTGTGTCATGTAACTTTGGTAGCTCCCTTGCCTTTCGCCTGTTAGAAGTTCCGGCAAAGTCTTTTCGTAGACCGGTAGTGACTGGTAAAGATCTTAAAAGCGCCTGCCGTCCTCCTTCTAAATTACATGCATGTAAGAGAATGCTATTTACTTTCTAAGACGATGAAATGCATATCACTGAGATAAGTAAAGATGAGAACAAGAGGGTCGGCAGATGCTGATTAGTAGAATTTCCGCTCTTAAAATTTTCATTAGCCATCTTCACACTCTGTTCTACCTGTACCATATTTCAGTGGAACCGGATTTCATACGATTAATAACTGGAAAATTTTGCAAATCAGCCACTTTGCTTTCGCTTTTGCAAATATAAAGAGCTCATCGAATGTCACAAGCACAAAGATCGGAACGCCGTTTACTCAACTATACGTCCTCGTTATTGTATAAGAGCATGTGTGGATGTGGACTTGAGATGAAAATAAACAGGCACACAAATAGAAGTCCACAAAAATCCATGGGCAAATGATTTGAAAATGTACAGCAAAATTAGGGTCAGGGAACGAAAGGCAGTCAGGTTCAGAGGGAGAGAGGGAAGAAGGGAAGGAAGAAAGGGAGAAAACAGAGGGAAGGTCGGATGTGGCTCGATCGGATGCGATCAGATCATGGCTTTGGCAGTCTCCACGTAGAGAAACTGTTTTAATGCGAACCAGACGCAGGAGGCGGCCAGAAATGCACCAACTTCGATCCAACTAACGTACATCAACCATCCGTACCGCACACGAATCAGATTGGGATCGTAGAGCTAAAATGGCGCAAAATACGAAGATGGAAAAACCGCATAGGTAGATGCTAAAGCTGGTTATCATCCCAAAAGCACACTTTCCGTGCCGACGTTTGAGACATTTTTGTTTGTAAATTGGAGTGCTCTAATGCACTTTGATTAGGGGCCTCATTGAATTACCTCCACTGACCAGCTTTATGCTGAGGCGAGATTATGAAGGAGCCCGATTCATTTGAGAGGATATAAGGAAATGAGAGCTGAGGCCAACCAGAGATACCAGTCAATCAAGCGATGTACATGAAATTATCTGCTGAAACGGAAACGTCATGGCCGTGACCTGCTTAGAGGAGTTGTGAGATAAGTGGCATGTGCCAAGGGAAGAGGTGCAACCGAGTGACCCATGTGAAGCTGGTAGTGGGTCAATCGCTTTATTATCTTTAACGACAAAATTGCTGGCTTTACAGGGATTGAAGCAAAACTGGGATGCCAATGCTCATCACACTGCCGTCAGTCGGCCATCCAACGAGTGAACACGCGAGGCAGATCTCACCAACGTGTGTAAGAGGAGAATGAAGCACAAGCACTTCAACATGGGAGTACTGCACTTTCCACCTTGGCAATGTTTCAAGGAGGCATTCATCACAACGAACCAGCGCAAAGGTGAACTCACATCAGCTGGAAGATTGATGATTGGATAGCAGGGTCCCCATTTCGACTGGATGTGGTTCAGCTTGGTATGCTCAATGCAATTGGCGAATATGATGGACACACCTGAGGGCGAAATGGCAAGAAGTGAATAAGGCCCTCCTTCATCTGAAGCATAAATTTCGCCTTCCTCCTAACAAATCCCAACTTTCAACATTTTATGTTATCAATCTCATCAGCTGAAATGGCTATTTTGACGTTGCTGGATGCCTTCAACTCACTCCTTCAAATCCGCATTTAGAATGAGGAAAAATCAAGGAAACTTGGTTAGATTGCTTTGTCTTTTCCTTCCTTCGTCTCAAAATTTAACTAGTCGATCGTCTACACGACCACCATGAAAGTAGGATAGAACCCAGACATAACGTCACGACCTTAAGACCGCAAAGAAGTTTTAGCCTCAAAGCAGGTTTAGGAACATGTGCTCCATGTTGTTGAGAAAATTTGAAGCAAACGTTAAATGCCAGTTATGAAAGAAATTTCGGGTTTCAGTTTTTTGCCAACTGTATTGCTATCTTAATCAGACTACAATTTCCTTGGCAGAAGAGCTGACGAGATCGTTCGGTGACGGAATTAAAGAGGAAGAAATGATGGGGAGGAACTTGCAGGTGATGAGGTAGAGGAAGGCGTTGACCATGGCGGCGGGGACTAGACGGGCGAGGACACTGACGGCACCCACTATGATGGAGGCGATGATGCACAGATAAGCGATGATAATGCAGGTGATCAGGTTGTTTTGCATCCCTAAAATGTATTACACTGGCGTAGTCCCCAACACTTGTGATGTTCAGCAATGAATCAATGGGGTATGAATATGGCCTACAATTTATCCACCAATCGCACGCAAGAATTTGATGTTGTCCTTTCGGGAGGTTGGTCGACACTGCTTAAATGCTGCCCTTAAATCCGCCTAGCCAAAATGACTAGGAGTGGAGCCCGCATCATTTAGTAGCCAAGAGGGATTGGAGTGTGGATAGGCTGACTATTGTTGTGTAGGTGTCGCAATCAAATTAAATGTCAGATAAACGCAGTCCTTTCTGCATTCAATCACACAGATCTCCAAGCATCGTCAACGTGGTATGTGTCTTTTACTTCCTTTCCCTTCACTTAGACTACCAAAGGATCGACTAATTCCTTTTCATGTCTATATGCATGTGTAGTAGAAGGTGGGAATAGGTATCGTTTGCTTGTTAACACGTATCTTCCCACCATTTTAATCTTTTAAACTGCTGAGTGCCTCTTTAGGGGGCAAAGGAGCAATTACACCACTCAGTCTAGAAAATGAATGTACTCGCCTCATTAGTTTTACCATGGTTGTTAGCTATTTCATTGAACTCTGTCGCGTTTTAGAAGAGAGGAATGAAGTGGTGCACTCACTAAGCATCATCAGCTGACAGCCAGAGCCTCTCCATCGTGACCCCTTGATAATGTAGTTGAAGCAAAAGGTGGTGTTGGACCCATCCATTGAGGAGCGGATGAAGGCCACCAGTCCACGTTTCACTATATTTTTTGGAAGAGAGAAAAATTGCTTGTGAATGCTTCAGTGTCTCGGTTAGTGAGTGGGTCGGTAGTTGAGGGATGACAGAAGGAAGCTTTGATGCTACGCGGAGTCGAAAGGGGTCGTCAAACCACTGGTTGGGTGGACGACTGACGCTTTATGACGCACATGAGAAGGATAATCATGGCGATGTAAAGAATTACCGATTGCCGTCTCTGCAGTGAGTTGACTGTTCATAAAGTACGCAAGCATTCCAGATGTCCTTTGAGGATGAAAGGGAACAGTTAAAATGTTTGGGCCTCCACTCCTCCTTTTGCAGCAACTTGAAAGGTACCGATGTAACTTAGACGATTAAATGCACCTACCAGCCCACGGAGTGATGCTGAGGCTTGCATGAGCCACATGGACTCTTGTTAATAGCTTATAATAAACCCATCTCCCACAAATTCGAATATTTTGGTAGTTTTCCACAAAACCAACTCATCGATTACAAATAACGTGACTACAGCGACATGGTACTTAGTCTATCTGTGTAGGCTTAACTTTGTAGGCCATTCAATTTCCACGAGTGCACTTCCGTTCTGATGCTGCGCGGCATGACCATTGGATGATACCATGAGCCTCCTAGTCTGCCTCTGCGTTGGTAAGCAGTATGCACTCTCACCGCCACTTCGGGTGGCCACGAATTTGAACGACGGCATGGAGAGAAGCCACAATGTTCTACCTTACAGGGGTTAAGGATGACTGACTGAAGTGTCTGCTTTTTGGCAGATGGGTTAATCTGCACTAGACTTGGCGCCAAGAGCGACAATAAAATTGAGGGAGGGAAAAGCGTGTGGCAGACAAAAAGAAAATGTGACGCTCCATTTCGATGCATTGCCGCAGTACTAGAAATTAATGGATGCGCTTCGAATAACTGCTGCATTGGAGGTGTTTCTCGGAAAAATAATTCAATTGCATGTCAAATGTTGCCACATGTGTATGAAACCACTTCCATGTTCGAAACACAGAATCGATGCTAATTAAGAATCCAGAGATAAAATCGATTCGTAGGGGTTATTTAGAGCCTCACACTTAACTGAGGCGAAAAGTCGTTTGTGTTGAAAATGCGCACCTAAATTTTTTCGACGATGGCTCTTAATCCTGTCATTTAAGTCAGAGAGGAATTGAATTTTCTTAAGCCTTATCAGGTCAGCAAGCCGTTGACAGTGGACCGAGAAGTTGCAGTCCTCTGGGTCATGGTTATGAGGCGGCGGTGAAGAGGATTTGTTGCACCGAAAGGTTACTTTGACGGTTATGGTCTATTTGATTGCCTTAATCAAGCATATGAAATATCTTGAAAAATAGGAACTGTTTTAGATGTAAGAGATTGCACTCATTCACCGCTCGCGTAATTGTTGCATGAAAAGGGAGGGATTCCGTGTGGCATTCGACATACGGTGTGGTTGTACATTGTCGGAGATGGCAACGCTATTATTTTTGCGAGCTTTGTAGATTTTTTTGATATTGTTGTTCTTAAAACAGAGGTAACTAAGCGCTCGCAGTCTGGGCGTACCGTGTTATAAGAAACCTGAGGCTGCAAAACATGTGCGAGATACACATGACTAGTGTTGCGCGGAAAGATGCATAATGAAACTGATGCATGAACATCGTGCATATTCCATCGCTTGATGACAGAATGCAGAACCGAGTGGGTAGCAAAGTGCCAGGCGTGTACGGCGAGGTAACGCCTATTTTAAAATACTTGATTCTAAAGTGCTTCACTTGCGGACGATTTTAAGTTGCAGTCAAGAAGGACGCAATGAGGGAAAAATAGAAGTGTGACGAGGAAACGCGGTAAAGAAGCCCATTATTCGACAATCTGCATGGTGTCCAAAGTAACTAAGATGGGGAGAGAGAGAGAGAGCTTTGGAGGCAGAGAAGATAGAGAGACTTCTGCTTAACGTGAAGCACTCACTGCCTATCTTAAGGACGATGCGTCGAATGGTGATCTCTTTGAGAGGGACGAATTCTGGCTTCAGCTTTCGATCAGCGAACTGTTGGATGGAATGATGAGACCAATCTGTTGTCACTGGCACCGGCTGCTTCAGACTTTGAATTCAACCAGCACACTTAGGTGAACCAATCGCATGCCTCAAGATATAGGATATATTTAGATTGGCGTAGCGCTTTAGTTGTGAGCCTTCCAAGTTCCTGACTGAGTCAATCGAAGCGCCAAACTGATGTGGCTGGACGGATTTAGTTGCGATGGCGTTGGTGGGTAGAGGGTGACATTACTCGAAGTCGCTTTGCACGTAGCCAGTGGAGGCACTATGGATTGTTTAAGGTTTTGCATGTCAAATGGCAGCATTGGAGCGAGTATCTGTTGGAAATAAAGTAAGTTCGCCTTCGCTCTCCTTTCCAACTCTGATTACCGGAGCAAAACAGAGGAGTAATAGAAAGGGGAGAGGGACGGAGAGCCCGGAGAGGACGAGCATTAGAAAGCATTGGTAAAATAGGAGAGCAGTAAGGAAGAAAAATTAGTTGACTTTCTCAATGCTATTGCGAGTCTACTGTTGCGCTGGCAGTCCAGCTACAAGGAATGTAGTCTCTAAGTCGCTGCCGCCAAATTTCTTCTCCTCCGGTTTAATTTGCTAACCAGCACTACATTGCAAATGCGCACTTGCTCTGTGGAATCCACTCACTTCGTTGGTCAACATCATTTGCTTGCTCCCTCTAACATCCCTCTGCGTATTCTAGGGGAAATTACTGGAACTAGAAAAAGCACAAAGAAGCGCACTTTTTGAAGCAAGTTAACAAGTTGGTGCGAATTTCCACTGCTTTATGAGGACTCTTTGTAGCAACGTCGATCCGTGGGAAGCTATTCGCACACACGCGTTCGCGATCCCGCTACAATTACTAACAATAATGCCAGTGCCACTCGATCGAATAGCGTCAGTGTCCGACTACCGATATCTGCTAGTGTTCAGTTCACCCTTTTCCCACGAATAGCATGTATCGTAATGCTGTCATCCCGCGAGTTCGAGACATGGTCAAACTCTGTTCATTTGTCAACACATGCACAATTCAGTCATTGCGTGTCTTCACGAGCGCTTGCCGATTGCATATGAGGGGTGGAGAAGCTTCCCTTTTATCTCATCAATGCTAATCACTTGCCATGCAAAAACCTAAACAAAGATGATTGCATCGGTGCGCAGATGCGCCATTCTCCCGCAGCTGTACTCGTGAAAAGCAAGCGAACAAACAAACAGGAGCTGAGATGGATGGAAGCGCAAATCCTGCAGTTTGGTTAAAAACGCCCCACCTAAGAAGACAGCCTAACGGAGGTGGATGCAGTTGCTAGTAGTAGACAGCATGTCACCCTACTTCACTCCTTTATTTGCATCCGCCTCCACGTGGCATGTCCACCACCTCGAAATTGCGCATCCTTTAATGTTTGGTACAATGGAGAGGACTCTTACCTCATCTCACAGCAACTCTTCCGGATTCGCCGACCTTAGTTCACACTTCCCATCTGCGCATGTTACTGGCAACAATAAAGAAAGGCCTTGATTTTGCATTGACGTGATAAAGGTGAGCGAAGTGGTGGGTGAAGTTGGCGGAGGATTAGTTTCGACAGAATCTCGCCAAAGACATGCTTCGTGCTGACTCACCTTGCAAAAGGCATAAGTAATTGAATCGCGAATCCCACAAGAAGGCGAAAAGTTGTCAACTCATTGAGTACGCTGCGCTACGAATTGAGCGTGGTCACAGCAGCTATTTCATCTCTTGGGCTGAGGCAACGAATGCCGCACAACTTCGCCTTGAGACCACACACAGTATCCTTCTGGCAAAATAAGATTGCTGCAATAAAGCAGGGAGGCATTTGATTGGATGGGCAGAACAAGCTGAATGTTCTACGATTTCTAGGCGAAGACTGCTGCGAAATTCTTCCAAACTGCTCCAACTAGTTGATGAGTGATGTGCAATTATCAAAAGCGGGACGACCTAGACGTGCCTACTTTCTTGCAACGAACGCTGGGATTCGGTGTGTGAGGAGGAACAGTCTGCAACACTTGACACGAGGAAAGTGATAATTTGATTAATTTATCCCTCCGTCAACAGGAAATGTAGTGCACCTTCTTCTGTATGAGTCATCGCACCAGATCTGATTCCCGTTTTTTGTTTATCTGCTGCTTTGTAAATGCCATGCGTAGCTCTATTTAACATTGCCATCTGTCAAGCATAAATCCTTGATGCATCGCATAGTGAAGTTAACCCACTATCTTGTCAACCTGTGTATTGTCAAACTCTCTGCCACATTTTGCTCAAAAAGGCTTTCTGTAGATCCCGATGGCAGTAGAATACTGTCCCGATTGTTATTTTGGCGCACTTTGATTCAAAGTAGCGATTTTGTTGGCGCTTCGTGACGGCGAGGCTTCATTTCCTTAGTGTTCCGCTGATCCATAAAGTCCCAATCTTGGTATTATTTGACAAAGTACCAGTTCATCCCCAGCCGAATAACTATAAGAGGGATGGTGGGATTATCGGAGGGAGAAAAGGTGCCATTTGCTTTTAAGAATTCTTAAACAGCGACCACTGACTTGACAAGCGCGACATTGGTGACTGAGATGTAGGTTTATTTGGGATGAAGTTACAGCTGGTAAAATGCCTGCAGCAATACCACCAAGGTCTTCCTATTATGCTTGGGGATGTCTGAAGGCCAGTATTTTTACTCCGCCTCCATGAATATGTGGGCAACCAGTTGCAAAGGCGTAAAAACAGCGCAGAGTCGCTGATAATTCCTGTGACAAATTTATGGGAAGGTATTGGGACCCCGTCTCCATACAAGACCATACGATTCGTTTTCAGCTAGGCTCACAGGTCGCTGAAATCCAATTACGTAACGAGGATCAATAGAGCGGTAATCCATTTCAACAGCCAACCAATGATTCAATCCCAACACTTACAATCTCGTCTTGTTCTTTTACTGCAAATTTAGTTGTTTGTGTAGACTGCATAGTGCAGAGTGGGTTAAACCATGAGGAGTGGTGGACTTGACTCACCATCCTGGATTAGGGAGGGGTAAACGCTAGGATGCGATGCAAGCTAATGCATTGGTGTCCGGTTCGACGGTGGACAGTGAGGCTGATTAGTATGATATGCTCAGATCTCGATTGAGAGCAATAAGTGTGGGAACGGAAGTAGTAGATGATTGTGTCTGGATTGTGCACATGTCGATGCATGTCTGCGAGATTGCTTTATTATCCTGTGTGGTGTGATTTGTCAGTGTGACATGAGAGTAACTGGATGTGGGGAGGAGAGAATGCTGCTGCACCGTGAGACAGATAAAAGGTGTGTGTGTGTGTGCTTGTACTGGGGCCACACATTCATCTCAGCATCAATTGGTGAATGCAAAAGCTTTCCAAATGCAAATAAGTTCGATTTCCGAACTCACATGCTGTCGTTTTATCTAGTGTAGGGTGTCATATGAACCCATTCAAACCCATTCGCTGCAAAAGGCTATTTTAATAAAAGATGGGGCGTATATTTTATGACATAAAGAACTGTGAGATTGGACGGAGTTGGTCGTAGTGACTTATCTTTCCCTCTCTGTGTGCTTCTCTTAGTACAGTCTTCGAGGAAGGAGAAGTCGAACTGGGCGGAAGCCCTCCTTATCAACAAGAGTAAGAACTACAATTACTCTGACTAACCAAGCTGATCTGTTATGGCTTCCACCTCTCCTTCGGGTTTCAAAAGCAATCCTATCCAACAGAGTGACTCCCAAGATTCCACCCTTTGCGCCTTAGAATCTTCTGCATTATCAGACACATAAAGCATATTGCCAAGGTTGTTCTTATATTTGTGTGCTTCGTTACGAGACACAAGTGCTTGCCTCGAAGAAAAGAGTCAAGATATTGTTGGATGCGGACCAACCAGCGTGAGGAGATATCATGTCTCTATGTTCGCTCTGAGTTCTTTCCCTCAATCGCCTCGGAATTAGAGGGTATTCGCATAACTCATGCAGGTCTGCCTGAACAAGGTAACTCCCTTGTAACGGAAAAGGAGAATAGGAGGAAGAAGGGGAAGCATGAATTGGTTTCGATTCGGGAGAGAATTTCCTCACAATGCTTTAATAGTCGGTTCAAAAATTTCACATCTAGCATGACGAAAGGAGGAATTGAACAACGACTAAAAGAAGTTGGAACTGGAAGCAGAATAAAAGGAAGTGTGGCATTGAAATCCAGAATATTAAAAGGGAGTCTTTCAATTTGCAGGACATAACATCTTTAGGTCACATAACTGATCGCGTTCAGTGTTTTAGAAATCCCTTCCAATGATTCTGCTTTCTTTAGTTTCGGCCTCATCAGTACGTGGGTGATATTTACCCTTCCATCCGACATACCACACTTATGTCGTGTTCTTAATTTCTTCTCTGTAAGATGCTTGCACTAACAGGTAGTTCCTTGCACACGACAGTGACAGAAGTGAAGAGCAAATAACCAATCTAAAGCAATGGGAAGACGTGGAGTATTCGCCTCGCCGAGTTGGGTCCTGGACGTGATGCTGTAGCACTGGATGAATGGGAGAGATGTTGAACCACATCCATACGTCTGCTCTCCTCTTACAGAACTCACAGCTTCCGTCAAGCATACGGCATTCTACGATCCACATCTATTGATTAGATGCTCGTCAATATGGCACCTTCAAAGACTTCTCTCAGAAGCTATCCACGACACCGGTAATTGGATAAGGCCTTTGTCTGATTATTTGTCTAATAGTAAAATCCCTAGGCAACGCCGGACTTTACGGTCCGCATCCTCCTGTCGTCTCAGAATAATTGACTCCAATATCCCTCAAAAGGCACAAAACAAAAGGCTATGCCAAAAAGAGATGGTGCAGTTGTTGCTTAAACTCTAGGCGTATTATCTCTCACATAGTTGTGACATCCAGCATGGCAAACATTGCGTCTCACATATGCGTAAAATTGGCCATAATAAACGCGTGACGAAGCATAAATTCAGCAGCCTCAGGTGTATTTTTACCTTGCAAGGCATGTGACGAGGCAGTGTAGACAAAAGGAAAGTAGGTTCACATACCGTGTACCTCGTTGCACACCTGGAACACACCTCCCAGCACATTGAACACCTCAATCAGTGTGGCATTCTGTGCACCGTCACCGTAAATTC